>JBBPFJ010000036.1:0-278724 GCA_037975025.1 Excoecaria agallocha | reverse complement strand
TTTCGGATCCTTAAAGTGGGTCACTGTGGTTTGTGGCTGCTCTCATTATCAATTCTAATCTAGTTTTCATGCTTCTGGGCAAGTTACAGCATGGTAGGCCTAAATAGTTAGCAATGCTACAACATTCACATATAAATAGGCATTCTTCAAAATCCAGAGTATGGTTCTGAATTGGAGAAGACGCACCGAAGAAGAAAAATATCTTGCAACTTCTCAATTATGTGTTTGAAGATGCAGGGCGAGTTTCTTTAGGAAGGCAACCACATCATCCGGTGATTGTAGTAGATAGCGAGCATTTGTCCGAGTCCGTCCAACAGTACAAGAGAAATAATTATCTCCCTTGAGATCGAGGACATTCCATGAAATCTTTTCCGGCGACTGTCGTCTCCCACTCCCACAATTGTTGTTAAATTTCTTTTCAGTATTCGGAGATCGCTGCACCTTACCTTGAGAGGGTTTTGAGCCACCTTTACTAGCTGGAAGCTTCAAAGCGGGTCGCCTTTCTCCAGGTGACTTCAACCCATCACTTTGCTTGGTTCTTATGATACCTATCCCATCTGAAGGTAGCTCTGGCTCAAAGAAGGTGTATACATCTTCATCCTGAAACAATATGGAAAGTAATCTGACTGAGCATCACAGAGCAAAATCCCTTAGCTTAAAGCTGAAACTTGTATAGCTATTTCTATTTCTATTTCTCTTCCCAAATCTCCAAACCATTACATATCAACTCAACCAAATTACAAATGAAAATTTCTCCATGCTTCTTCAAGACCATAGAAGGCCATTATCCAATTATGATCTTACCATAGTTCTGGGGCCTAATGAGAACATGGAGACTTCATCTCATTTCGTACTGTTGCATTAAAAACCGTTCCTGTCACCTGAACGTGTGTTGCATGCCAAAGAATTACATGTAAAAGACCCACATGGTTTGCTCCAACCAACTTTTGCGAAGAGTTGTTATTATATTAAATGCAGAATAATACTAGAGAAAAATACTGATCTGACTAACAGGTGCTATTTAATTTTGTGATTTGTAGATCCAATACCAATGCTAAGAATCTTTCATTTATTATACCAAACGACACTTAATTTCATCACCAAGATACTGTTCAAATTTATGTTTCATTTAGAATTGAAGTGCCCAAAGACAATCCTAAAAGCTGGCCACAGCAGTTATTTGTTTGCAGCCCTTCGAAGGGTTCATAAAGCACCTAAATGAGCACATGCATGTAAATATGCTTACTACTATTAGTACTTCACTTCTCCAAGTTTAAAAATTCCAGACTACTGCTCTCCATAGATCATCACCAAAACCACTTTAACTAAATCCAAAGCAATCCTACAGTCAGTCTGATGAGGACAACATCAATATATATAGATTTATAATGACAACTTGAGCTCATCAGGGTTGCAATTGAATGAACTTATTAAAAGCATGCCATGTTGTAGAAATTGTTCAAATTACCTTTCCTAGAAAATGCCCAATACAGAGTACATAATCAATCGGTGTTGTCATGGCTTTACTGTGCACGATCTCTCCAAGTATTCGATCAATCGCAGCACCCTGGATGGAACACAAAAGTGTCAAAGCAGAAACAACTTCAGTACTAAGAAATTAGTTGAAAAATACCAGGTTATGTCAAAAAGTATATGCAAATCAGACTTGAACTTTACCTTTGTAACTCCAACTGCTCTAACCTCAACAGATCTGCTTCCTTGGACAACATCAACAGAAGCATTAGAAATTGGACCTGTCCAGAGATGCTGTAACATATCCCTAGCTTGAAGTCTTCCAAACTCATGATCTACAACCGTATTAAAATGAAAATGGACATTGGTAGGAAGATGAAAACAACAACTCAAAATATTACCAGATTGTTATCCAAAATAAGTTGGTACCTGCATACTTATAATTCCACACAAGTGATGTATCACGAAGTTCAAAATGTGATCGAGGTGTTCGATCTCTGAAGTACTCAAAAACATGCTGAAAACAAGTCAAAGGTCATTTAATTCTTGGAAGCGAGGATACACAGCAAATAAATAGACACAATTTTAATAAAAGAACCTTCACACTGTCAACCCATTCCATGTTCAAGTGTTCTGGCATTGTTGTCATCCATTCTCCCCTCGTATGGCGTAAAAACATTCCATGCTCCGCTGCCAACCACAAGTCAAACTCCAGAAAGTTCTGAGTAGGTAAGAGAATACCGAGTTAAATGTTACACAACAGATTTAGGTATGGTGATATAGATGAAATTAGAAAATATACATTATCTAAGACCCTACTGTTGCTCCCACTTAGGACAACAATAGTTGTCTTAGGATCGCTGCATAGTGTTGTCAATGTTTCTTTCAACTCCGGGTGCAACTTAAGTTCCATTTCTTTAAGTTGGTCAGCTCTTCTCCCAGGAGTATCCACAGGTTCTGTCAATGTTGAATTAAATCCCTGTGTTTACACACCAAAAAATGAGGAAGGAAAGTATAGAAAATTTATTCGCAAAATGTCTGAAAAGATCAGACGAAAATGTCAACTATGTAAGCTACCAAAGAGAAGCTAGTCCTTTTTGCCTTTCAACTCAGCATGAAATGTGAGGCCTTCAGAATCTTCCAAGTTATTGGTGCAATGCAAAATTAAAAAACACAGACATTTAAAACAAGTAACCAAGTTTAGTTGATTTAGTCATGCCCTGACTCGGCAAAATAACTAGAAAAACCAAGCATGAAGTAATTTTCTCAAGGAACTGATGATATGGAAAATAACAACAACAACAACAATAATAATAATAATAGTACAGTTTCACATATGAGATTGGTACACTAAATCAAAGACTGATTCACAGCCATGGATTTCAAAGCATGGAATTAGACAACAGAAAAAATGGAGAAGCATGGATTCTGTTACGGAAGCATTCATAAGAAGAAGGCATAAGATGTTTACTTCTTATTGACTGTTCTTAGGCCGGAAACATTTCCTGTAAATAGGAAATAGAAAAGAGCATACCAGTATGAGCAACCGATTACGAGACTGTAAATATCGTTTAATGGCTTCTTCTTCCGGAAACATAGGTGGAACTTGCCTGGTCCTCAACTGGGCCTCGACAACTGTATCATTTAGTTCACTGTCATGAAATAAAGAAAAATTCAGATATTACAAGTCAGTAAACAATAATAACTATATGCATGAGCTAAAATGCTCAGATGGCATTAGAGCACTTGTACAAGTTGAATGCTAACAACAGATGCCCAGCTTTTAGACAGCTCCATGACCCCTTTTTTTTTTTGTACTTGTAAAATTTGATATCTGATAAACAGGCATTACATATCTAATTCATGTAGACAAACCATGTAATTCATATCCATGAGCCATGTGTTTTTTTATTCAAGTAAATATTAAATTCAAGCTTATATACATTGTTAATCAGATTATCACATTGTAAATGATATACACATAATGTTATCTGCTAGACTTGAAATTTGAGGTGTAGATAGTCTCAAGTTCAATAGCTGACTTCCAAAATACCAAATCATTCAAGCAACCAGAGTGAAAAATCAAGTAATTACATGTGCAAGCAGATTACTTTTACCTGAAGGAGTAATGAAACACAAACGTTCACTTACACTATGATATTCTACTCATGCAGATACTATGTTAAATCTTAAAACAGTTGATCGTTAAAATTAATTGAATAAAATAAACCACAAACTGAAGACTATCTAAAAAAATTTGCTATTGACATAGCTGCTCCAGAATGTCCATAAGTATGGACACAAATATCCCGAATGAACAAAATAAATTTAATTTTAAAATGAGCATGGTTGAAGCAGAATGTTTTCCTTCCCTGTCTATGATGTTTATAAATTGTTAGAACCTAGTACCATGAACCAAACAGGAAACTTGGCCAATACTACAAGACACATCCCTGTGACTGGAGAAGATCAAATGCATGAAGAACATCAGAGGTGAGTCTTCTATATAGGAAGTTATCTTGCAAAAGATAATTGCATTTAAAGGGTTTGCAATAAAAAATGACTAAATCAAATTGCAAACACAATCCACTATCGACAGGACTGACATCTCCCATTATTCATAATAAATAGAAAAAAGATACTCGTACTGACATGTAAGAACATTACAGGCCCAAAGATTTTGGTAATTTGCAAGAGATTAAAGTTAAATCAGGATTCAATACAAGTTCAACAAAACATAATGATGCAAAACCTGTGACTAACCACAACAATGTCATTTTAAAACAATACATAGGTATACCTCACAAAAATCTCAGCCCATTCCTGAGCAGTATGATTTGTGACATGGCCAAAGTTATGCCGATGTCTTTTCTCTCTTTCATCACATGGCATAGTCAAAGCTTGGCGTATGGAATCAGCAACTTCAGTAATATTCCACGGGTTTACAAGGATTGCTCCAGCACCCAGAGACTGGGCTGCTCCAGCAAACTGCAATATCAACAAGAAGTTATAAAAAGGAAAGTTTTTAATATGAAACAATGAAATTGCAATCCAATTCCAAAGCTGAGCAGCATTTGCTCAGATAGAAAGTATAATGTCCATCTTTTTTGTTCTTGACAAAAGGGCTTGGGCTTCAACACGAAGTGAAGGTTGTCAAAGCTCTGTCAACATCCTATTAATTTGGGAGATTTAGTCCTGCTTGGAAAGCCCTTCAAAATCCCCAACTATTGATGAAATGATCAGTGGGTTGAGAATGCATGGCATTGAATAGAGACACCTTATCTACCTCATACCATGCTTCCAAAAAGAAAGAAGGTTACATTGCTTCCGTTTAGTTACCCTCTTTGCAAAAAATGGCTTAAATAGAACCCACTAAATTAAGACTAGGAAAGAATGTCACTCGTACACATCAAGAAACACTCATCACTAGAGAACTGCCATCAGTAACTTAACATTGAAAGTCTCAAAAGTCTGTTAAAATCCAAATGAAGTCATTCTAAATTATATATCCACTAAAAAAATAAAAAATAAAAATAAAAAAATGGGCTGCAAGACCAAAATCCTTTACGAATCAGATCATTTTCTATACTCCAAACACAACATCTAGCAACTTCTTAATTTCTGTTTCTCGTGGTTTAAGTTTCTCATTTGTAACTGGAAGTTTCATGATCCTAAATGTCCATAGCTAGTCATGTCAAGTTACAACTGATAGTTTGGAAGGTACTATGGAAGTTGAGCTTTCCTCTCCTGTTATCTGGGCTGAAGAGAAAAAGCCATGGAATGCAAAATCTTTATGTCAAGGGATGGACTAAAAAGGCATGCATAAAAACAAAAGTTAGATTACCAAAAGATTGCTAGAATGTTATGCACACAAACCTATGTAAATCATAAGGAAAACCAAAGGTAGTGGCTACAATATTATCTGTTCATGCACAGCACATTTATGGAACTGATTATTACCTCACTAAGAATGAGAACACCTTTCTTTGAATCTTGGCATGCCACAAACTCATAACTGACGAGATTCATTCCATCCCTCAAGGAAGTTACAAGTGCAACATCTGCAGAAGGTACAATAAGAAAACGGAAAGACGAATATAGGTCAAAAGCATTACCATATTTCCTGTGACAAGCGAATATCAATAATCAGATTTTATAAGAATTCTTGATGCAAAATTCAATTGGTAGTAGATCTTAATTTTGGTTAACAATATCAACATTCAGTCTGATAGAGAATGGCAATGCTAGGCCCATAAGTGTGAAGGCCCCTTATCCACCAAAAGGAATTCCTATTAGTGGAGGAAGCCCCACACACTTATAAGCCATTAACTGTCTAGATAGTTAACCGATGTGGGATTCGTAACATTGCTCCCTCCATCAACAGCCGACGTCCACGGCGGCTAACACCCACTAGCGGCCTCTCCCCAAGGGTTCCTCTCCTGGGCCGCTTTCACCCCTTTCTCTTTTGGGCTGCTTGTCATCCACTGGCGGCTTCTCCCATGGGGTTCCTCTCCTGGGCCGCTTTCCCACAGACGGCGCCAATTGATAGAGAATGGCAATGCTAGGCCCATAAGTGTGAAGGCCCCTTATCCACCAAAAGGAATTTCTATTAGTGGAGGAAGCCCCACACACTTATAAGCCATTAACTGTCTAGATAGTTAACCGATGTGGGATTCGTAACACAGTCAATGTTGCTATCCACAGTTTGTGAGAGATCTGAAAAACAAACTTATTAACAACTTGGTCACATCAAACTGCATGAATTTGACCAGCTTGAAGTATATTTCTGAGGTCATTAACTACGTCAGATACAGCACCTTCATTCATTAATTACTGAAAGGACCAACTACTTTGGAAATTAAAATGCAGTGGTTAAAGATTAGACATTGAACTAAAACACCCAGTTAGATTGTATAATTTAATATTTATACAAAGAGAAAAGAGAAACCATGCGAGGAGCATATTCACAACACATACAAGTGCTGCAAATATTGGCACATTGCAATAGCAATTCTTGAACAAGACAATGTAAAGAAAGGGTTTGCTAAACAGACTAAATAATACAAAAAATAACCAAGAACTTGGTTAAACTTTCTATAATTGCATAAAATATTAAAAATTTAGACATAACGATACGATGTTGCTCATGGTCACCTGCCTTGCTTGCATTCATATATATATATATATATATATATATAGGAAACATCAAAGACATGCCGAGTATGCATATGACCAGTCCGCTCAACATGCATGATATGCACAAGAATACCTTTTTTGTTAAAACAACTTATATGTCACAATTTCAATAACCAACAAATTTAGATGTCAACTGCAATATCAATGTCAACATTTCATTAACAATAATTTAACCCAAAGCACTTCAAGACACTGAAGTAATCATTCTAATAGGAAAAGCAAAAGAAAAGCTGCGTGTACAACAAGATTCAAGTTGCAGAAGCAAATTCAGAAAGTTTAAGACTCTGAATGTTGAAATATTGGGATCACGGTTACAAATGATTCCAGAAAGCATATGAACAGAAAAAAAGAATTAATATGCATGCATAGATTAAAAAAATAAAAATAAAAACTATGTTCTTTGAGAAAAAAGGTTTAAAAAAACAAATAAGAATATTTTCTTTACAATTAATAATATCAAACAGTTGGAGCATGTTGAATAGTACCTGTAACAGCATATAGTGCACATAAGGCATGAAAGTCAAGAGAGCGATCCTGTAAGCCCAAAATGTAAAGGTCTTTTAGGAAAATTCATTCTTTTAAGTAGTAATATCAAGATGAAATAGGCAATTGCATTTGTTTGGCTGCACACACAACAAATTGCTCCTAATTCTATCAAGCCGTCACTAGATTTGCATGTTATAGGAAGAAAACTTTATGAAATTTGAACAATGGTTGAAGAGTATCAATTAGTAGCTTCCATTAACTCTTCATTATTAATAATACTCAATGCAGTATGCATAAGAATACATTCTATTCTTTTCACACATTAATTATTATGGTTTAATTTTCAAGGCTAGTCAGTATTTAATATGTACATAACTTATTTATTCAGGAAACTAACAGCAACTGTATGTGCTCAATTTTCAAATGATAATAGAATTTCAAAGGAAATGACATATTTTTAGGTCGATTTCTGGAGGATTGGCCAATAAAATCAGTGCAAAACTATCAACCAGAATCTATCTCTCAAACCTTTAAACTGGGCTTAAATACCAATCATTCAAGAAAATCAATCAACTTGGACAACATATGCTATGGAGTTAAAGGAGAACCATGCCATTCAAATTAGCATTTCATTAAGTACCAATTAAAGTACAATGTTCCAAATCTACCATTAATGTACAATGTTGACATTAAGTACCAATTAATGTACAATGTTGACATTAAGAGCAGAAGTCAGAGACAGTATACCAAGTGATGTATTGGAACAGCAGTCAATGTTCCAAATCTACCATTAATGCGCCCAACAATCTCATGAACCTGGCTTGTAAGTTTTTGATCTGCAAGTAGTATGACAAGAAAATGAATTGATGCATAATTTTCTCAAGATATATGAAATGCTAGGTTAAGCATCCATCTATATCATGGAAACTGAGATGAAACTCATATTTAACGAAAAGAAAGTAATTATATTTATTAAAGACATAGAAATGCAACCCTCAATGCTATGGATCTAATCTTGAGACTTAAAAATTTTCATAATTATTGATGTATGCCAACAGAAATACCGTGCAATTTGACAGTTAAGACATATCATTCTAATACTTCCAGTTTCATCCATTTTCAATTTATAAATTTCTTCTCAATGTTCTTAAAATCATAATTATACAACCAAGAAATAACATTCTAGTACACAACCGCTGACGTTCAGCTTCTAACATTTTAGGCAAGTTCAATCTCGAGCTTCAAAAAAAAAAACAAACAAACAAAGAATAAAAAAAGAAAAATAAAGAATAACTGATTGTTAATGAAATCATAATAACAACATAACTCAAGAAACAACAAACATTTTAGGAAACTTACACTCAGGAACGTCAGTACGTGTTGGCACTGCAATCTGCAGAAGAACAACTTTATCACGCCAGTTGGGGTTCTCCTCAAGAAATTTTTCAAACGCCAGTATCTTCTGTGGAATTCCCTTAATCATATCAAGGCGATCAACACCTAACATTACCTGTCAATTTAAGAAAAATATTGGCAGAAAGAAGAACAATAACTTGTAGTTGGAAAAATCCAAAGGCAGTAATATATTTGAGCTACCTTTAATGTTAAGAAACCAAGTGGCAAACAATTCTAAAATGCCGAAGTATATGAATGTTTGAGCAGCCCACCCCGCCCTGCCCCAAATTCTTTAGAACTTCTCAAGTAATCATTAATTGCACACACCACAACATATTCATCAAAGCACAAATGTAAAATTTTAATTATCTGCCATAATTTCACCAGTCTAAATTCCACTGGAATGTTCCTTGCAATAGAATGAAAAGAATTCTCCTCTTAAGCTCGGTTATATTAACCAATATACAAGAAATCAAATTCCTTTTCCATACATTTGTGTCTCATTGATCACAATTAAGATGAATAATTCATTTTTCAATATAATTTTCAACTTAACTTTAAGCCCTCTCTTTTCCACTAAAATGAAATTGGAATTTGCTTCCAAATATGAAATGAGCTGTCGTATAACAATCATTTCCATTCCTTTTACATTTTCAGAACGAATTGAACTGGTCCTCTAAGCAACATTATCATCCTAAAACTAAATATAGCCAGCAAGCAATAGAGCCTCAAGTCAACAAAGTTAGAAATGGAAAGGAAGTAGTTAGAGAAACTATTACCAAATTCACAAATTTAAACAATCTTTTCGATTAGTGCTAGACAGTCTTAGTCAATCAACCCGACACATCCCCAAGCCTTCAAAGCTATTGTATTATCCATAAGCTGATTCGTAAATTTCATGTCAATGAATAGGAGGTGGCACTCAAAGATGATCAGCATTGATCAGTAGAATTAAGGCTCGCACAACATTAATTTCCCCATAGGATCTTCATATCTTATGAAACGGTTTGGAAAATGAATTTCCCCTTTAGAAAAAGAAAAGGACTTAACTCTCCGCTTGCCTACAAAAGAATTTTCAATTGACCAATTTCCCAGAAAATTCCAAACATCGGAAAGGCAGAAATGTTTCCCGTAAAACAATGGAGCTTATTTTCAGTATTCCAAGCAGTCGAAAATAATTAATTTCTGAGCAAATGCTTTTGTGAACAAACTCACAAACATGATGTTTCTTAAAATCAAATGGAGACATACTCAAGTTTCAAGTAAAAGGCCTATATTGTAGTTAAAATATAAAATCATTCCATTTTTGAAGCAACTGTGAATGTCACAAATAAGTTGCAGATATGAAGCAGCAACATTATGAAATAAAGAACAAGTCTACCTTTCGGCCGGCGAATCTTTCTTTCAGCTCTTTGATATGTTCCTGGACCTGAGGAACCTCTAGTGCTCTTATGAAACGGTCAGAGTCTATTCCAATTGGAAACTAACATTGCAAAAGAAAACAGACCATAGTAAGTGTAAGGAAGGTATTTACAGATTTCTTCAATTTGAAATTGTTGATGCCTCATGGAATAACGAAAAAATAACTGGTGGAAGAGACAAGTAAATGAAAACGATAGTTGTATTAAGACGTACAGCAGCAACTCGAGTCAGCCTCCCTTGATCCTCCACCCCTTCAGTGGTCCCCTCAAGTCCAAGAATACGTGTACAAGCACTGACAAAGTGTCTTGCATAGTCATAGGTATGGAATCTGGCAAAAAGAAAGAAACTGAAGCATTTAATGCACATAAAAGATACAAGGATTGACAACTATAGGCAGCATCTATGTTTCTTTTTCTAATTTTGGAGTATATTCCTTGTTTTCTACATCTTGCGCACTGTTTAGGTAGTCTCTAATCAAACAACACAGGTTTGCCTTTCTTAATTAGGAGTCTTATTCCTATTTCTATTAGAAAGTTAGTGCTCTATGAGTCACTATAAAGAGCATCAATCCATAATTCTTTATGTGGTGCGAGAAATCAATTACAATTGTGCAGAACCCTATCGCATATGATTAGCTTCACGACATCCAACTCATTTATACTTTTCTCAATGTCAAAAGCTGAGTAGCTGAAAGGTTCAGTAACCAATAAAACTGAATATCTCATAGTTAATTAATAAACCACAGTCCTCAATTGCTCCCCATTACTAAGTCTACATTCACTCTTCAGCACACATTCTTTATGTCTACCGTAAATCTCATACAATTCCTAATGCAAGTCATGTACAAGCCTGCAGATTATACATAGATATGCAGAAATGAGAAAATCCAGCGTAAAAAAGATATATTCTACCAACTAAATATGCCATACGAATTTGGAGATATACATGACAAGTGAAGCTTACCCCACTAAATCTGCAGCAAGAACTGAACGCAATAGCTCAGATCGAGATGGCAGTGTCCTATGAATTTCAGAAGAAGGAAAGGGTGTGTGGAGAAACCAACCAACTTTCATATCACTGTTGTGCTCTTTCAGACATTTCGGAAGGAACATTAGATGGTAATCATGGCACCAAACAACATCACCCTCTTCATAGTGCTTATTCACCACATCAGCAAACATTTGATTAGCCTTCTTATATGCAGCAAACTGAGACTGGAAACTTCGCGTTGTGGCCAGACGATCTTCTTGGGGAAGTCCAAGATAATGAAAAAGCGGCCATAATATGTTGTTGCAGTAGCCATTATAATATTGATGGACAATCTCTTCATCAAGGAATACTGGTATGCACCTCTGCAATAATGAAGGATAAAACACTTCATCAGTTTAGAAAATGAAATAGTACAACCCGGAATCTGTACCCCACACAAATCACATTAAATTAAGGAAAAAAATTCACCACTCGGGACACCCGTGTGACCCCACAGAAATTACATTAAATTAACAGACATAGTTTCAAAGAGTTGTCGATGGATAAAGTTGTACTTTTTCAGCCAAAGCTTTAGTGAGTGCCTTCTGGCCAATCTCATCTGGCACGTTTACACCAGCCCAGCCAATCCATCTTGCCTCAAACTCCTTCACACCTTACATGACATCCAAAATCCACGAGGTTCCCCATTGTAAGCGGAACAAGAGAATACAATCCAGTAAAAAAATTTGAATAATTAATAAAAGAAAAATATAAAACAGATAAGATATAGATACATGAATTAGCAACAACTCGACTAAATTTATACATGAACTCGAGAAGTTAAGGTCAACCACTTGGATTCTTCTTCCTCCATTCTTTTCTGTCTAGAGCATTATTCTCTGAGAATCTACAATTCATAAAGAAGACCATAAAAACTTACCTAGAAGAGCACTAACAAGGCCTCCAGCACTTATCTCCAAAGACCATGAATCTTCACCTCTTCTAACTGCAGAGACTGGCAGCCTGTTGGCCACCACCAACAGCCGTTGCCTTAAAGGCCTGCCATCTCGCTTTTCATTATCCTCTGCAAGACTCCTTGAAGCTGCAATAGCCCCTTCCAGGTATTGCTCAATATAGGAATTGTTTGAGTTGTCACTTTCTCTGACCCGCAAATCATGTTCTCGCAGTTCCCCTATATGATTATCAGTTACCTCATTTGAATGGGAGGCTTTGTTGTTTTTCTTTACCTTTAGCTCTCTTTCTCTCAATTGCCGTTGCACACGACCTGGGTAAGGGGTTGAGTTACCGTTGAACTGGTTTCCAGGCATACGCTCGCTCTAGAAACCAACCTCCAGCCACCAATTGTATGAAGATTGGTCGTTTCTAAGAGAAAATATTAGGTCCTACATTTTGTTAAAAGTAAAATTCAGGTATTCAGTGACACTATAAACCACATAAAACATTTAAATCTTCTCAATTTGTGTATTAAAATCACAAAGTTGATATCTGTAGAGTAAAACTTATTTCGACCGCAGATAAAACTTAAATAATCAGTAATTTAAAAGGCACAAGCAGCATCGTTAGTATATCCATCAACCAAGACAGCAACAAAATGACATAATGACTAAAGAGAAAGAGATAGCAAAAAGAATGGGATCCACAGAATTGCACGGAGGTAACAAAAATGGGGTCTACTCAAACTGCTGTTATATAAGCCCAAACACTAAAACAAGGAAAAGTGCGAGGATTGATAAAAAAAAAAAAAAAAGAAAGAACGAGAAATTGACGAAGCCAAGCACTTTTCGCACGCAGAGGTGACAGGGTCGTAAAACAGAGCTCTCCCTACTTATTTTCACTAGATTATAAAACAAATAAATTGCCGGTACTAAAATTAACTTCCAGAACGGAAACAAATAACTAAATTGGTATTCAGAGCGACACGCATTAAAAAAAAAATAGTGAAAATAAAGGGCATCAATGGCGCACATACCGAAGGGGTAGAAGACGCAGAATTGTAGCCAAAGTCTAATCTTTCACCGTTGATTTTGTATGAATCTTATTGAGTAAAGGAAAACAGTGATAGAGCAAGAAACCCGTGTGAGCTTTGTAGGGTACACAAAGCCTCCAAGCCATGCAGATGCAGCTGACACCGAAATATATAGTTTTGGAAAGAGAGAGAATCATATTTCACGCTCAAAGAAATCAAATTCCAGAACAAAAATTTATTTAATTTGAGGGTTTAATTTCGTAATCTTACGCTAAAGCTTTTGAATTAGTACTATTATGGTATGTAAACAAAGAATGCCGTCTTTCATTCCATTTTTGCTTAAAGAAGCAAACTTTCCAGAAGGATTCTTTTCCATTTTTCTGGAAAACAAAACCTTTCCAGCCTATTTTTTTATTAATAAATGCAATTTAATCGAATAAAATTAACACTCAATTTTGTCATCAATGCTGGTAGTATTTTCCAAGTTATCTCCAAAAGAAATATATCCCCTTTTCTTTTGAGCAAAAAAAAAAAATATATCCCCTTAATTAATTAAATCTTGACATTTTATATAATGTATAACTTCAGTTCCTCAATTTTAAATTAGGTTGTATTTATGTTTGCCTCAATTTTCTTTAGTAAAATAATTGAATTCAATTAATTAAGATTCCAGGAAACATGACATGTCTTGAATATTTTTTTTTAAATGATGTTAATAGTTCAAACCACACATAACTATTTTACCATTCTTTTTTTTTTTTTCAATATTACATATAAAAGATGGGGAAATTTTTTTCTTAAATATTTTCAATACTACATATGCTTAATTAGATTCTCTTAATGTAATTAACAAAAATAAATTTCATATATGAGTTAAAATAATTAAATAACTTTAGATTTTCTAAAAAATTGTATTCTAAATGTGGTTTAGAATAATAAATAAAGAGAAATAATATTTTAAAAAAAAGAGAAATAATAATATTTTCTATAAATAACTTTATATTTTTCTTTTTTGCTGAAGTTTAATGTTATACAATAAAAAATAAAGTTTGAACATATTGTTGTAGCCAAATAATTACAATATACTCTGTTCAATTTTTTTTTTAAGTAGTATAATTTAGTTATGATTATTATTTATACTAAGTGTAAATATGCACTAATTTAATTTAAATAGAGTGAATAAGTTTTCAACTTCATTATAAATTAATAATTTAAAAGTAAATAATTACTTGTAAGTGTAACACACGTGCAAAATTACTTTTATTTTTTTAAAAAAACTTTTTGAATATATTTAGGGATGATCACGGGACGGGAAATCTCCGGTGGGGACCCGCCCCGAATGGGGCGGGGAATCCCCGAAAAATTTCCCCGTGGGGACGGGGATGGGGGAAAAGTATTCCCCGACTTATAATTCGGGGCAGGGACGGGAATTGTGGTCCCCGCCCCCGAAATTTAATTACTAAATTTAATTATATTTATATAATTTGGTTTTAAATTATATTTAATTTTAGTTTTATCAATTGTTAAAATTTATATTAGTTTGATTTGTAATTGAATTTATATTTTTAATTATTAAATATTATATTTTCAATTATAATTAATTATTAAATATAATATTTTTATTATAATTAATTTTTTTTTAAAAATAAAAATATTTTTTATGCGGGGACGGGGACGGGGGGAATTTTTTCCCCGAAATATTTTCGATTCCCGCCCCGCCCCCGCCCCGCCCTTGCGCGGGGCAGTAGGTGGGGAGGCACTCCCCGCCCCCGCCCCGCCCCGCGATCATCCCTAAATATATTATTCTTATTTAAATTATGTTCATAAAATTAAATTCTCATGCATTTAGACCATACTAGTCGACGTTTTGAAATTTACAACTCCCAAATGTTTTATTCAATTTCTTTTTATGGAGAGAGAGTATAAGAACTAGGAAAAATTTAAATGGTGAGCGTAAGATGAAGCCTCTAGTGTTTTCATAAGGTTTCTTCTCTCCATGCAAGTTAACAATCTTGTTCTTTTAATGGCCTAGTATATCCTGGATCGTTCCTGCTTATTAATGTAATTCAGTGATAATAATTAGGGATACTTTGGATCTTGATGTATATATAGGGCTTATATAAGGCTTTTAGGCCGAGTAATAACAAAATAATTTGGAATAATATGAATAAAATTTGTTGGGGCTCTCAAGTAGCTAGGTGCAATCTGAGCTTGTATTTGCACAGCTCAACAATTTGTAAATTTCATCTATTTAAAAACTAATGTAACTAGAAAGAAGAAAATAGACTAAAGGTTGTATTAGCCCACTGAAGGATGACCCAAAGAAATAGAAAGTTATAATATTGGATTGAAATAGTTGAAATTGATGCCCAGCGTCAGCATCCTTTATTTAAACAAGTAATAGCATCCAGCTATCCCGCAAAAGTAAAAGCACCCCTCTGGAGAAAAAGGTGACTTAAACTATATCCATCTGATTATCACCCAACTTAACTTATCCAATTAGTGGAACCACCACATGATTTCTTAGTTGATAAGCTCATGATTTTGGTAGCTATGTTTTGTTGCAGTAGTAGGTAGTAAGCAGAATGGTCAGGATATTTGGTTTTCCAATAAGTTGATATTGAATTCATACCAAATAGGGTTTCGGGCTGGTCCTAAAACACGCCTACAAATACAACAGTGGGAAGCAAAAGAAATCAATAATCCACCAAACGAAACCAGCACCGCAGAAACAAATGCAGAGCTGTAGATTTCCACAGAGATAATTTCTGGGTTGGAGGAGGCCTAACAGAATCGATAATACATGCTATACTGGCACGTATAATTTTGTTGTTTTGCTGTGTGCCGCGAGTGGGAGTTTGGTATTACTGATGGAATTGTAGAGTGGGATGCCCGTGAAGAGTTAAAATAAAAGACAAAGGAATTTCCAATTCTAAGCCATAAATTTGTCATACATGCAATGAGGGTGCGTGGGGTCCTTCTGGGTCTTACCTCAGATTCTGCTTCCATATCATATCATATTCACAAAAAGCTATTAAACTATTAAGTATATACTGACAAATTAAAGTTTTTTATTTTCCAATCCTGTTACTCTCTTAACCCTTCTTTTCGTTTCTTTAAACAATTCATTCACAACATATATAACAATTCGACATTACCTTATTACTCTTTTCTTGCTTGCTTATTCATTTGATAAACTTGCGGTAGCATGCAGTAGCATAACCAATCTGAAAAATTAATATGAGATGCCCAACTTCAACATTTTCATGCAAACCTTCCTAATTCTTTAACTTCCCTATCTACCAAAGTAGAAACTATTTGTTATTATATACATATCACAGTCTATTATTGTTTGTTTTCTTCTGTCCATAAATTCACTAGCAACGAAAGACAGATGCACAACAACTAGCTCCTCTAGTTTTATCCGGAAATGTTTTCGCTGTGGTTTTTGTTTTTTTTTTTGGTTTTCTATTATTGCATCAAATTTAATTTTAATATTTTTATTGCAGCACCAACACTTGATATACAATTAATTTGTCACTTTTCCCAAATTTTGTTCTCATTTAAATTAGTCTATGATTAATTCCGTGAAATTGAAGACAATGATTATGAATAAATTAAAAAACCAAATTCAATGAACCAATTAAAATTATAATTTATGTGTGTATAAAAAATCCATCATGAAATGATCCAAACTAATATGATTTTATTCACTGGCGAGCTATACAGCTAGGATCCATGACATATGGAGTCAATTATTTATCTACCCACCTGGACCCCTTCTTCTGTACTCCTGCCAACAATATAGATTTGACTCCGAACTAACATCATAACGTCATATGACATTTTCCTAACATCTTTGCGAGGGTAAAAACCCTCTTTGCTACTTGAATTTTTAACTTTCTTTTTTTCTATTTGATCTTTTAAATTTTATTGTATAATTGTTTTTTAAACATATATCCTCCCAATGTTTTTTTTTTGCTACATCTACCCAAAACATTAAAAAAAAAAAAGTCACCATTTTTTTCCATTTAGAAACCTTTATTAGTAATCTAATTAATTTGGTTTTGTACGTGGACAGCACTTATATGAGAGTGCAGAAAGTATCAGTTTCAATTTCTCCCTATCTACATTATAATTAAGTTGTAATTATTTTTTATCAAATAATTAAGTTGTAATTGGTTATATGTTCATAAAAAAAAAATAATAATTTAACAATTGTGTAAGGCTTAATGAAAAAGGGCAAAATAGCATATTATTGTTAATAATGTTTTAATTGGGTAAAGTTGGGAAAGATAAAGTAGCAAATTATGCAAAACATTAGAAACGTTATAATTAAGGGATTGAATGTATGCGGTTTGATTTGATGAGAGTATATCTAAAACGTTTAAAATTCAATAGAATAGAAAATTTAAAAGCTGGCTTTTGCTAAAATTCTAACTAGGCGAGCTAGAAGTAGAATTGTTCCTTCCTCAGTACCTACTGCAGTACAACTCATATAAATTGCAGGCTTACTGTTTGGCACCAGAAACCATAATAATATTTGTAGGCTGGGATAGGATATGTAATGAGAATAAATTTTCAATTATATTAGGAAAAAAAATGAAAATGGTTTTCAAGCAGAAGTTTACTTAGCTAAACCGCATAATAAAAGATTAATTAGAAACTTGTTAAACGCATATACATATACAGGTCGTGCAATTACTGATAAGTATTTGAAATCAAAAAATAAAGAGGAGGAGGAAGGACTAACGCCGAATCTGAAACAGCGGATGAATCCCTGGTCTTGCCGACGATCTGATAGCTCTGCTTTCTGCTTTCAACGATCGATCGATCTGTAGAGAGAAAGTAAGAGACAAGTGATCATCGAAGCTGAGTCTATATATATATATATCTAGAGAGAGAGATGGAGTGGAAATTTGAAATGGAAAGGAAGGAATGGGAGAGAGAGAGGGAGAGAGAGAGTCATATAAAAAAGGAAAGGAATCAATCGGAGCTTTTTTTTTTTGGCGCGTAAAACTGAATTGCTGCCCTTCGCACCAATCGTTAATTTGGAGGGAATTTGTTCTCTTCCTTCCTTTTATTTTGTTTATATAATTTAAGGCAATGCCCCATTTTTATTCCCTTTCACTTTTTTTTTTCCCTTTTAACATTTATTTCTAATATTAAAATCACTTATAACAAAAATAATTAAACTTAAACTTTTTATTCCTTCGGTTATCTTTTATACATCACTTTTAAGTAAAATATAAATTTTATTTATTTGTTATTTTTAAACTTTTAATATAATTTAACTTTTTTCTAATTCAATTATTTTTTGTAATAAAAATTAATTTATTTAAAATCAATTAATTTTAATAATTTAATCAAAATCAAGTAATTTAATACTAAATTTAGATTTAATTAATATTTTTTAATTTTTATGAAAATAATAAAAGTGATCATTAAAAAAATAGAAAAAATATATTTGTAATCCCTGATAAATCAGATTAAATCTTGTATTCAGATCCATAGCCCGGATCTCAAACTACTCAGATTGCCTAGGATCCGCATTGTGACTCTTAAAATCGGCATCTTCAATAAAGTCCTGTTAAGGTAAAAATCTTAGCTCAACTTTTTATTCTGGCAGGATTCCTTTCCCAATAAAACTTTTATGGCCATCGAAACTCCTAACAAGAGTAAAAAATTAATTCATATAAATAGCCAGTATCTTCAAGTATTTTCTCTTTCAGCTATTTTTTATTAAAATTATCCTTTTTAATGTTTATTGACTTAACCGTTGGAAAATCTTCTCATCGAAACTTTATTGTTTTGAGGAACCTTTGAAGATTGAACAATCCGATAGCAGCTCGAAATTTTCCAAATTATCAATCCATGACCTCAAGTCAATTGTGGTAGTCAAACAAACACTGAAAAATAGGCATTACAATAATTATGGGAACTCATAATTAGCCATTAATCAAGATAGAACAGGACATTAAAGCTGTTTACTATTTTTTTATTAATTATTTTTATTTAGCAAATTTGATTTGACAATTAATGTATTCTCGAAATTTCATAGGTATCGTACATATTTAAATTTTAAAACGAAATTTCTCCAAACTTGTTGTTAATCAACAAAGAAATTTGGCCATCCTTCCAATTCTTTTTATTTTTTTATTTTTTTGAAATATAAAACATTTTTGGAAGCATTATTATCATCATAAACTTTTAAGGCTTTGTTGGGTGTCACGTGAGCACAAATATCTTAAAAGCACCCACCCACCCACTTTTTCTTTCTTCCTTTTTCTTGTCTGCAATTTTATAATTTTATGCATTTTTAGCCTTTTAATTAATTAATATCCCACCAGATTCCATTTCTCATGTGTAACACAACCATAATTAATTATTAATTAAAAGTTATGCTTCTCCTAAACTATTCTCTCTCAAGTCAAATCATCTTTATAATTGCATGTTTTTAAAGAAACAAAACTAATCATATTCATAATTCAAATCTTGTGCCTCTAATTTTAGTCTCACAATATTATATTCATTTAGAGAATCAATTTTATTTTTGGCCAAAACTCCAATTCCCCCCTAAATTTTGACCAAAAAAAAGCAATTAACTTTCTAATTTTTATTTTGATAGAATATTTATCCTAAAATTTACAAACGAAGGCAATATCGTCCAAAAACTGATGGATCCATTATTTTGACTATTTTTTGTCAATTGACTGCTGATATGGCATCAAAATTAACACCAACAAATCAGCTCATGATATGTCAGATTTCACATGGCAAAAAGAGCACCATATGATAAGTTTAACAGTACAAAAAAATCCTTAAAATATCTTCAAAAGAGCAATTTGCTTTCTAAAATTTGTAAAATCGGACAATTCAATCTCGTGTTAAGGTATCATATTTGTGTCACGTCAGCAGTTAACTAACGAAAAATAATCAAAATAACATACCCATCAGTTTTGAAGTGAAATTATTTCATTTTGTAAATTTTAGATAGGATATTACATCAAAGTAAATATTAACGGATTAATTGCTCTTTTTGTCGAGTTTCAGAGGTTGAATTGCACTTAGAGCCTTTATTTTTCTACATAATCAAATGGAAATCAAGATCATTCTTCATCTTAACCGAGGTTGTGTTTAAATTGATTGTACGTGATGATCTCGTACAATGTATTGCTGTACCATACAAAGAAAAGGCAAAAAAGAGTTGGAAAGGTGTGGATTGTGTTGAAAGGCAAAAACATGACAAGACATAAATAGGAAAGACAATCGATACGAAGATCAAATTGCATGCAAAGTGATCCTGTGGGATCTTTTTGATTCCCTAATCGTACAGAAGATTGCATGTAAGCATTGAACAAGACATTTTGCTCTCTCCATTATCCCCTGTCTTTTTCCCAACCCACACCATGAAGATTTTTTGAGTGCCTAGTCACCCTAGAATCTTTATTAAAAGGAATCTTAATTAATGAATCATTCTCTTCTGTTACCTTCTTTTTTAGGATAATCTTCTGTTTTATCTCTCAAATCTCAATCCTACAACTCAACTGTACCTTACTTAATAATGTTCCATTTGCAAACAAACAAGTATACAAAGGGATAATACGTGATTTCCACCACAACCCCTTCAACTAATAGAATGTCAGATTACCTGCTAGCTTTATACTAATAAAAATGCTGTTTTATCTCCTTTAAACTTAATAAAAAAATATCATATTATCTTATATCATTGTTCACTCACCGCATGTGCATAATTTTCATACCTGTATATAATTATAAGAGTTGTACAGTTGAACCTATAAAGTATGATCTATTGAAATTTGATGGTGATGCCATATCCCTTTAACCAAGGTCTAGTGTCCCTCTGAATCAAACCCAGATAGGCTGAGTAGATGACCACTCTAGGGAGTTCTAGTCTCTATTCTCTTACTTAAACCAACTTGTCAAAAACAAAACAAAAAAAAGGCAAAACAATCAAACAATTTCATTACTTTTTCTAGACATTACCATTTGCCAAATGACTTGATTATGAAAAAAGCCACCACTCTCACCTTTTTTACATTATGTATTGCCTCTCATCCAAAACTGTGGGTTGCTTGCTTTTCGGACGGATATCAAGGGACAGCTTCAATGCGTAGGCCACACACTGTCCATACATGACTTCTTTTATTTGGCCACACTTTGCCCCTTCAATTTTCACGTTTTTACTATTCATTCATCCAAATCAACATGTATTCTACTGAACTCCTACCATACAGGCGATATAAACAGAGAAAGGTGATTTAACACATCACTGATCGCTTATGGATCTCATAATACGTACTGTCATGAAAATCACTAGAAGAAATTTTGTTTTAAGAAATAAATAGAATAGATTACAATCATGAAATAGTGACAACCAGTTAAAAGAGGCCAAAAGTTAAAATCTAAGCATTGCAAGTTCAAAGTTCCATAGGTGGAGGCATGGGAGAAGGAATCCAAATACTGAGGCAGTTAATGATTTGCATTTCAACAGTCTATAAGAAATTATTAAGAAGCTTGGTGCAAGTACAATACATATAAACAGGCAAGAGAATAAAACCATTAAAATAAAAAAGACTTGAGAAGCAGATTACTGCAAATTGGTCTCCCTTTATCTAATTATTAGTATCGCCTACATATAAAAATCATGAAAATGAGCTCTAACCAGCAAATGTCCATGTCTATGTCCTGGAATGTGGAGGAGAGAGTATGCCATCATTATCAACAATGGGTTTCTTTAGTCTAAAGCATCAATGTAAACATTCTGTAAATGCCCTCAACTGTACATCTAAACTTCTTGCTGAAGCATCTGTCTATTTGATTAGCAATCTAACCACACATTAACTATACACGTCCAGAACAAACTCAATTACAGCTCGCCAAATGCAGACGGACAGATCCTCAAGTGTTGACCACCAATCAGACACCGCACAGCCAACGGATCCATCAACCTTGCACATTATGGCCATCAGATATAGAAACAATATGCAGATAGAATAATATCCATAAACAGACAACACATGTACGAATATAGATACAAAACCTACCATGGACAAATTAACTTCCTTCAAAGTAAAGAGCTGAAGCAGCAGATGGGTTGTGTTCTGATGCAATTGGACAGAAATATTCAGAATTAGTTCAAGTTCTTAAATTACACTGCTATCAATGAACAAAAACTAGAAAGAGAGATTGTAAACAGACCTTCTGGGTCTCCTCGCAACCAATCCCTTGCACATATCAGCGCCTGTCGAGTGTCTGCATTCAGTGAACTTCGATGACTATCAAGCACCCTACCTCCAATGCTAAATGCTGACTCTGGTGCAACAGTTGACATGGGAGTCCCCAAAACATCACGTGCCATCATGGACAAGATAGGGTACCTAGGTGTGTGAACCTTCCACCAGTTTAATATGTTAAAATCACAATTACGAGGAAAGACTGGCTCCTCTAAATATTTGTCCAGATCAGATGCTACACTCTGACTTTGAGAAGTCTCATGCAGGAACTTGTCAAAGCCCTTTAATCGATCCCTACTGTCTGTGCTGGTGCTAGGTAAACTGCTGCCTGGCAAAGCTGATCCTTGATCAACCAAGGTTGAACAAATAGAGTATGCATTAAAAAGTTCTTTAATACCATTGGAAACTTCTTTGATTCGATCCAGGGCAGTACTACCATATATCTGAGAATAGTAATACTCCACCAACTTCATCTTGAATCGTGGATCCAAGATGGCTGCTACTGCCAAAGCCAAACTACACTTGCTCCAATATTTATCAAACTTGGCTTTCATCTTTGATGCTATGGGGCTCAGAAAATCATCCTGGCTTTTGCACCATTCAATTAATTGGATGTGGACATCACAAATTTCAGGGAAATAGATATTTGCCGTTGGACTTTTGTTTCCAGAAAAGATATTGGTGATTTCAACAAAGAGTTTCAAGTAAGTAGTGATTATACTTGTCCATTCCCACTCTGCATCAGTTAAAGCTGATGCATATCCTGGGTCATGCTCTTGCAACAGTGAGAATGCACTCCTGTACTCTAAGGCTGTTTCAAGCATTAGATATGTTGAGTTCCACCTAATTGGGGAATCAAGAACTAAGTTCCTCTGACTGGTGATTCCTAGTTGCTGGCATATCTCATTGAACTTCCCTTGAGTGACTTGCGAACTTTTGACATGCTTAACTCCTCCTCGAATCTTATGGGTCACTTGTTGGAGCGCTTCCATAGCATCTTGAACAATCAAATTCAGAACATGCGCAGCAGAACGTACATCAAATAACTGACCATTACTCAAAAGAGGCCTGTTTTGAGAGATTCTGTCCTTAATCCTGAAGACAATATCATCATCGGTTGAACAATCATCAAATGTCATGGCAAACAACTTGCATTCAATGTTCCACTCCATAAGACACTTGATAATAACTTCTGAAAGCATATCTTCCGTATGAGTAGAATCCAATGTCACAAAATTTAGAATCTTCTTTTGTAACTTCCAGTCCTCATCAATATAATGAGATGTCAAACACAAATATTCGGTATTTTCTGGAGAAGACCACATTTCAATGGAAAGGTTTATTCTACCTTGCAATCTATTTACCATTTCATAAACATTCTCTTTCTCTTTTCCGTAAATTTCCATACAAAACAGCTCAAGGGAGGTATTCGGCACAATCTCAAACAATGGCTGAAGATTTTTGACAAATTTTTTGAACCCAGCATGCTCAACCATATTCAATGGGTAGCCGTGCAATATAACCATGCGGGCAAGGTCAAGCTGACTCCGCTCTTGATCAAACCTGCTGCTTCCAATGCTAATAACTTCATCTTTTCTCTGCTCCTGATCATACTTAATAATTGTGGGCTTAATATATTCATCTTTTCTCTGCCCTTCATCATAGTTAACATTTGGAAGGCTAAGGGAAGTTTCCTTTTTCCTTCTCTTTGCAAGTAGTTGAGACACGTCAAAATTAGATCTTTTCAAGCATCGCATCAAATGATTTCTCAGATGTGTAGTTCCACTGTTACTAGATCCACTGAGTTTCTTGTTACAATGTACACAGACAGCATAACATATGTCAGCCTTCCTAATCCTTTCAAAGTGATTCCATACAACAGAAGTCAACCTCTTTGGTTTCTTAATAGCCGTCTCAGTTGACACTTCCATTGCATAAGGTTCTACAGGACAGTCTGCATGCCAAGTAAGTAAATGAAAACAATGCCATGACAAACAATTATATTTACTATTTCATGTCAAAATCAATAAGACCACTAAAATCTTAAGAGACCAGAATATTCAAAGATGGAAAGAATTTTGTCAGACAGTATCACAATGTGCACAGTCAAACTCAGCAAAAGGGCAAAAGCGTCCAGCTGATTGATTATGGTCATGTAAATGATTATGAGGCCAGAGAAATTTATTTAGGACAATGAAAATTTGATAAACAAAAGGGATTCCCAACAGAAATCAACTAGATAATGATTTAACACAAACTAAATTATCCTTGAGACTCAAAGAAGGGCAAGGTAATTTTCAAGTTCAAACTGATTTTATTTGTAAACTCAGCTCACAAAATTTACCAAAAATGCAGCAATGCTTAAGGAAGTCTGGAGAAAGTAGTAAAACATATATTGTGGTTCCTCAAACCCCAGGGAAAAAGAAGAAGCATGGTGTACACTAAATACAGAGAACATGCATTTAATTAAACCAAAAAACAATCAGAAATTAATTATGATCAGCAAAGACAGTTCCCAGAGTCCAGTCCACCAATGAGGTTACACCTAAAAATTATGTTTGAATAAGGAAAAGAAAAAGGTTTCCCAGTATAAAAAGGTACTACCCTGGAGGTGATTCCAAGGAGGGGCTCCTGATTCCTGGATATAATCACCAAACGCTTCCCCAATTTATATTTTAAAAAAAAAAGAACGAAAAGAATCAGTTTCAACAACAAAATCCTTAATAAGATACACAGTATCTAAAATAATGAGTAACCTAAAAACCTAAACATCTCCGATCACCCAAGTGAAAACACGCACCAAAATTAAACGGACAGGTTTTATAATTCTAATGTCGAAGAAGCAAACATCAACCCAGAAAAGGTTCTATAATTTACTTCAGTGTTCAATTAATTCATAATGAAATAGGCGAAAATTACAAAAAGTCATTATCAAATTCGAGATTAATTATGAACCCTAAAAGAAAAAAAATTATATTGAAAACTTAAAATATAGATGATGATTAGAAGTGGGGCGTACATGGATTGCAGCAGAAGGGTGATATATGGTTGTTGGAACTCCACACTCCACAGAGTCCGATCGGAGGATCCGGGAAGGTTATAGTTGGATTCTGAAAAGAGACGCGAAAGATAGGATCCGATATGGGTTTGTTGTAGAGAAGATCCGATAAGATAAGACCCAGTTGGGTGTGGGTCAACGGCAATTGGATATTTGATTCCGTTCAAGTTTTTTTTTTTTAATAATAAACAAAAAAAAATTGGTGAATTGGACCGTTTCATATTCTCAATCTTTGGGTTTTTTTAGGCCGAAAAAACTCAATAAATCGAATTCGAACTAATATTTATGATTAATCAATTTGATTGAACGTAAATATATATATAAGAGTAATTTATATTTATATTTTAATTTAATCTTAAATAATAAATGACTGATAAATTAATATTTATGTAATTTTATTTAGTATATTAATACTAAATTTGAATGATTTATATTTTATATCTAAAATTTAAATAATTTATATTTTAATTTGATAGATACATTAAAATTTTTATATGAAATTTAGAATAATTAAAATTGTATATACAATTAATAAATAGTTAATATACTAAATTTGAACTTTAATTTTAAAGAATTAAAATTAATAAATTAATTAAAAAATATGTTATGAACTGGTTAACGGTACTATCCACTGCTAGTTTTGCTTTGTTTTGTATGTAAATATTTGCCATACGTAAATACACAAACCATGTACATGTTCACTTATTTCAAAAGGCATTTTTTAATTCTCAAATTTTCATTTTTTTTCTATTTAATGTCTCAATCTATTAGTTTTCTTTTCTATTTAATATTTTAATTTGTTAATTTTATTGGATTAGACATTTTAATTTTTAAACCGAACTAAAATAACTAAAAATTAAATAAATTATACAACTAAATGCTGAATTGCTTTTAAAATTGAGAATCAAAATTGGATCCAATTTCCAATCGAACCAAAATAATTAAAATATCCTGATTTTGTTCGGTTCGATTTTTGGTCTTTTTTTATTATTATTTAACTTTTATTGTGTTCCAACCCATTCTTAAATTTTCACTGAAAAAAAAAAAACCAAAAACAAATCATTCTTTTTAATCTAAATTAAAAGAGTCAATAAGTCTTATAATTAGGGGATCACATAAAATAAGAGTATGGGAAGAATCACAATTCATATTGATTATAAAAAAATGTGAGTTTTTAAGTTTAATAATCCATCAACAGAAATGAGTTATTAACAATGAAAACCATTGGCCACTTCATCTTTGCCAAAAGTAATGCAAAAACTCAAAATTGGAGGCTCTCTCAAAATTGCATATCCCCTCCTTTCAAGCTTTCCTATTTCTGATACTCTCTACTATCCCACAGAAACTTTGCTATTCTCCCTCACCTCATCAAATTGTATAACTTTTGTTTCTAAACTGAGAAATAAATAAACAAATTCATTCAGTTCATAACTACAGTAGACTGTAAAAGATCAAGTGACAACCTCTTTTGCTCCTCGCTTAGTGAAGAATACCACTTCTTTATGGCATCCAACACACGAGAATGACTTGCCACCTCCAAAACCTTTTTATCACTACGTATAACATCTTCAATATCAAGAGTCGTAAGCCCCAGTAACGAAGCCACAGTTGCAATTTGAACTGGCAGTGACGCCCTCTTCCGGCTGTCCTGCCATACGAAACCACATAATTTACTTTTCAAATTCTCAACCTCCTTGTCCTCGCAACCACATGCACCAACTCCAAGCCTGAACATCACAATAAATTGATTAAACAATCAGGTAAAATACCCCAAAAGACCGCAAAATTTATCCCACATCAAAAGGATATTTGTCTTTTTTTTTTTTAAGAATTTCACAATAAGCCACTTCCAATGGTACAAGCAATACTACTCCATTTTTGGCATATTGATATTGGCAATCTGTAAAATTCCACTTGTTATATTCCAAGAAATATTCCCTTAAACATGCACTGCCCTAATGCTTCAAGATTCCTGATTCTAAATGACTCGACCACTACCAAATGTTAGTAGCTACAGCAAACCATCTTAACATGAATTCTATCAATATCCTCACCATGGCAAGAGCATCAATTCTTGTGTCTATTCAATAACAGCATCATGCTTTCTTCATTGTATCTCATCAACACAACAGTTGCAACATTTCTCATGTCCAAAGATTAAAAAGAAATCCCATTGACGAGAATGATTTTGTGATACCATATCACTTGTTTGCTTACATGTTCAATCAATCCTATACTTGCAATGTTACTAGAGCAAATTTTATTAGTCTAGTCACTGATTTCACAAGTCTAGCACCAGTTTGTCTATAAGTACTATGGTAGATGTTTTAAAATTATGAACATAGGTAAAAAGCGCCCAGCATGGACCTGATTGCTTACTATGGCCGTTGTATAGTGGATAGACATCAAATGAAAGTAAAGCTAGAGATTCAAGAAATAGAAAAATAAAAATATAATTGCCCCAGATAATTCTAAGTGTAGACAATCACAAATTTTACTGTTGACAGCTTCAAAAGTCCGAAAATGAAATTAACAAGAAAAACCATACTAAGCATCACATAGAATGGATCATGGCAAGCATACCTCCCCAGCTGACCTAGCAGAACAACAACAGCAACAGCAAACTCATCTAGCACAGGTCTTTCCAGAATTTGCAGCAAAACAGGGATAATTTTGCCACATGTCCACTCCCAGCTCTGTAAATGAAAAGGAGAAAGAAAAATAAATGTCAGCTTAATTAGTCTCAAAGCATGGAATATAAAAGGTCAGCTTTTGCATCCACCAGTGCCAAGAAAGTATTTGTCACAACTATAAGAACCATGCTCAAGCAAGACCACAAATAAATTGCATAGCATATGTTTCTTAGAACATTTATATCTGAACCAATAAAAGTTAAACTTGCATGGAAAGTCCATGCAACCCACAGATGGAAAAAAAAAAAACATATACACACACATTATCTTCCAAATTCCATTAGGCAATATACACATCAGTATACTTAACAAACATTAAAGTTCCATGAGCTATAGGCTCCCTCCCTTTAAAGTATGTGTCCCTGTCAGGACACGTGCATGCAGCTACGGTAACATGCTTTTCTAGTTTTTATATTTGATGAAAAAAATATAGTTACTGCTGCTTCAAGAGAAAGTACTTCAACTCAGTTGCAATCCACATCCTAGATAACTACCTTCAAAGCTCAAAATGACAATCTGAATATTTCACTTTATTCCTTCCCAGAAAACAGATTTTTCCCCTCTTACTTGGTGACAAAGTTCTAGCACAATAAGTTACATGCGAGATTAACATTGTGGACAGGCCACAAAAGAGCCTGAGCATAAGCCTAATCATAATTGTAGATAACTCAATACAATCACAAATATGAAGTAGATAACCTGACAACACCAATCGTCAATCCAGCACATAAAGAATTTCCAAAAATAAATAAATAAAGATAAGAGAAACAGAAATAATGAGCTAGCTTTGAGAAAGCAATATAGAATATCAACCAAAATCAAGAGTTCAAAATCAAAGTTAAACTTTCAAATTAATATCTCTTCTGTAAGAGATATTTATGGCAGTTTATCTTCCGCATCAATCGATCTTTATCATTCTTATGATATCCTTGCTATTGTTCAAAATTAAATAGCTAAATTACTTCAGACATTCTAGGCCCATATTATGAAACTTGCATGATGGGGCAGGAGAAAAAAAAAGGTGATATTTTCAGGGCAATTAGCACAATCCATAACATGGCAAAAACATAATAATAATAATTTTAGGAAGTGAAAAGAAAACCAAAGAGGCGATTGATAGCTCTTTTAACAACAGATCCAAAAAGGTGAGATACATACCATGTAGCAAGCAAGCAGTTCCACCAATGATAGGATATCGCTGAGGTCATATGAGGTCCAACAACAAAAAGAGTTTGAATCAGCTCTGTGTGCAACAACCTCATCATTTGGGCTTTGTTTAGAATTACGTTTATGGTAGAGAACCAGGGAATTTGATAAATTAGGCCCTTCCATTTGATGCAGAGGCTTGGTCACTGAAAGAGCATGAATTTGAAGCTTTTCCAATAGCATTGATACAACTATGTCCATGGAGACTGCATCAAACGGGCATTCAGCACATGGATGGAACTTACTCTTAACCACATGCAAAGAAGAAGCCGAAGCAGCTGATGAATTTCCCCTCTCAAGAAAAATTATAATTGATTTTACTACGCTCATTGTCAAACTACATTCCTCAAGTGTGAAAAATCTCTCACCGCAGATGGATGCAAAAACATGAAGGATGGTTAATAAAACATCATTATCATATTTACGACTTCGCAAAAGGTTGTAAGAAGCCTGACAAATAAACTCAATGTGATCTACTGCTTTACATATCGCTGCTAACACAGTGCTTCCTGCCACCAACTGCTCTGCAGAAGCTGGTTTGGAAGACAAACTTATATTTACACCATCCAGAAAGATGTTCATTCTTGTGTCACATTCACTCAATCTTTCAGAAGATACATCAGCACCGGACAACACTTGCCCATTTATGAGAAAATCCTCAATGAGACCAAGTAATTCATCCAGAAAACATAATTCTGTAAACAAGCTTCTGGCCTCAACATCAGACATCTCTACATTCAAAAAAACAAAACTTATATTAAATTTTGTAGCCCAAAAGAAATGCATCAGAGCACAAAAGAGTGGGGACAAGAAAATTTGAACAAAATTATATGATGCTCGATCATAGAAGATGTACCTGCATTAAATTTGCCAGAAAAAGAATCTAAGGAGAGGACAAAATCCTTATCCCAACACCTTCCACATTTCCCCGGAATCCATGAATAGAAATTCAGCAGCACCACAGTGACAAACGTGCAAGCCTTCTCCCTAAGATAAGGAAAAGGAAAATGCATAAATCTATCATCTAAAACAAAAAACTTATTTGACAACTATATCAGAAACTAAAGACAAGAAACAATGAATTAATACAAGTAAAAATAAACATGTAACTAATGTGAAATTTTGTAACATATCACACACCATTCATACTATTTCGAATAAATATGGATTACTTACTTAGGTAAAAGTTTCCCTTCCATTTTAAGGACATGCAAGATCTTTCGCACAATGAATTCTCTTTCACAATTCACTGAGCAGCAGCCCATACAAATTCTTGCAGCACTAAATATTCTAGAGATGCTTCCAGTGTCCTTAGTATCAGAAAACACCACACAATATGCAGGAAAATTGTCGTGCTTAGATCCTCCAGGGAAACTATCAATAACATCAAAACTATGAGAAGGCATCAAAATTTTCTTCTCATTTGGCAATCCTCCAGGGAAACTACCATCTATTCTGGACATATCCATATCAAATATTTCAGCTCGAGAAATCTCAACCTCAGGAAGAGAAGGAGACAAGGGCATTTCCATTGCTCTCCTATAACACTCCTCCTCTGCAGCATCATCCAGGTCCAGCAATTTCATATAATCCTGATTTTCTACTTCATCAACCCTCTTCATAGATTCAAGATCACCTCCATAATGATCCGTTAGTCCCTTGATAAATTCCTGTGGAGTTCCCAGCAGTTTAATAGCAGATGCAGAAACATGTCTGTTGGCATTTGCATCATCACAAACTTCATTCCCAATCTGTTGAGTCTTCTCCTGCTCATCTATGCTGTGTATCATAATTGTTTGCTCATCATGAGATAACCTTCTCCTCTTGCGGCCCTCCTCAGGATTAGCAAATGAACTGTCTTCCACATGCTTCAATTCTTTTAACGGTTTGCCCATTTCTCTGTTTAACGGACAATCCAAGATAGAAAGTTTCTCTTCCATCTGCACATGCAACTTCCTATCCTCTGAATACAAAAATTTGAGAGACTCAATTGCATCACACATCCTCTTAAACCTTCTGCTATTTCCATTAGCTCTTCCAAAAGCATCAATGTGATGACGATGTCCAACCCCATTTTCAGCCACAACAGCAGGATTTCCATTACAATGAATTTTAGTTGCTTCATCAGATATGCTAGAAATTATTTGTCCATCACAATTTGCTTCTGTCCATTTGTCTGATGTGGAAACAAAAGCACCCTTTTCTTGAGAGCCCACGAGCTGGCCATCAGTAAAGGATGAGGAACAGGAATTTGTTACAGAACTCTGTCCTAGTTTTTGATAAGAACCTCCATGCAGAGACTTTGACTTATAATCATTAGCTGAAACAGATTCAGTATGGTTACCTTCACAAATTCGAAGCAGTGGATCAGTAAAGCGGTGGGTTTGGCTGAGAAGACCAGAGGCAGCCATAGCCATGCAGCCAAATTTATGTTCACTTTCAGTTTGAGCAAAGATTTGAGATCGGTCTAAATCACAAAGCTTTCTCTTCAACTTTGACTTATGCATGCTTGCTGATAACCCTTCCTGCAAAATGCATCAAATGACTAATTAGCTAATTAGAGAAAGAAGAAGAGATGCTGTTCAAATGACAACACAGAAGGAAATAGATGTTAATACAATAAATTGCAGACAATGAGACAAAGTTAACAATTTAGAGTAGAAGTTCTCATTCATGCACATTGGAACCATAACATTATCAGGCTTAGATCGGGTCATGCACAAAAGCTTAAGCAATATGAATTCTCAGAAGTCCTTTTAGGATTTTAAATGAATAAGAAATAAGATATAACACTTCCTCTCAATTATTTAACTGTGAGACCTTAGTAGCCCTCGTATGTTTGCAAAATTGCTTTATGATGAAATAGAAATGATGCTTAATTTATGATCTAGAGGAATATCTCAGCTAAGAAACTACATAAATGAGAGAGAGAGACAGAGACAGACAGACAGACAATGAAAATTGCTTTTTCCCATCCATGAAGTGCGGAAGTCAGTTCAGACTAACATTATTAATGCAAATCACAGTCAAGCTCTGTGGTTCTGTAATTGTTAAATAAAGAATCGCTGAGAGCAATCATATGCTCTCTGCAACACAATTATTGAGAGCAAACATATGCTCTATACACCATATTATTTTTCAAAAGAACCACCAACCACAAATGTAAGAAAAATCAACCAGCAGTAGTAACTGCCAAAAAAATACCAAATGCTGTATGAACATGACCACCATTGTAAAAAAAGTAATGTATATAACAAATTAAGACTACAAAAAAAAATAAATAAATAAAGCTTGGCAGATAGTACAATGAAGAAAACTAACCTTTTCCAAGTCCTCTCTATATTCAATGCCAAATGAGAACCATTTGTCCAGAGCATCCAGGCGCTGCGAAATTTGAAGAGAGTCCAGTTTTATACGACCTAACTCTTGTTGTAAAATACTACAGCGGTTTTTCTCCACATTAGCCACTTGTTTGGCATACTTCAAACGCATCTTTTCAAGCTTCAGTTTCTTCTTCACGTGCTTCAATTTTCTGAGCACAGTGTCAACATCCTTGCTAGGTGAAATAGTAGAAGACTCAATTGATTTCCTAGAGGATAAAAGTTCATGCATTTGCTTCTGTAGTTCCATAATTATATGTCCATTTTGCTCAAGCTGAAAAGAAAGCTTATCAGCATGAGATTTTTGTATTTTTGACTTTTTATTTGTCTTATTTTCATTATTAGCATTCTTCTTTTCTTCATCAACCTTCACCTTTTCAACTTCCATGTATTTCCATGCTTCAGCAGCACTCTTCTCTGCAGAACCTGCCCTTTCTTTCTCTTTCTCAGAAAAGTCCTTGGGCCGATTGATTTCCTTTTTACTTGTTTTATCATCAATATTTGCAGTTCTTCTTTGCTTCACAAAGGAGATTTCAGAATTAAAGGCGGAAGTTTCATATTGATCTTGTTGATATCCAGGAGACTCATCCAAATTCCTGGAGGGCATATTTTTCTCCTGTAGTTCCTTAATTGTTTGTTTAGCATCCTCCAACATCTGCAACAGATTTTCAGCACGGGATTTTTCTTCTATAACTTTCTTCTCATTAGCTTCTGCTAGTTTCTTTTGCTCCTCAGCTCTTGCCATTTCTGTATCGGCACGTTTTCTCTCCTTCGTCACTTTGCATTTTTCTGCTTCTAACTTTTTGCCAGCCTCTTCACACTTCAACATCTCAGAAACCAACTTTGATCTCACTTCTTCAACTTCTCTTCTCAATTCCTCCAACTGAACTCGATATTCCTCAGACTTCTTACCCTCAAAATTAGCACGTTCTCTCTCTTCATCAGCCTTGTCCTTTTCAGCTTTCATATGGTTCCATGATTCAGCAGCACTTTTCTTCTGTGCCTCAGCATTCTTCTTCTCAGAATCTGCCCTTTTTTTCTCTTTCTCAAGAAGGGCTTTAAACCGAATGATTTCCTTTTCTGATATCAAAAGACGATCCTGTAGAAGCTTCACTTCCCCCTTCTTATCTTCAGCATCTGCACTTCCTTTTTGTGTTAGGGTGGATATTTCAGACTTCAAGACAGAAATCTCATCCTCAACAGACACTCTCATTGCCAGTTCTTTCTCTTTCTCCATCTTCTCAGTGTCTGCCCGTGCCTGCTCTGCCTCATATGCTGCAATATGTAAAAATATAAATGTTTACACCAATAGGAAGAAGGAATTTAAAAAAAAAAAAAAATTGGAAGAAACTTCAAAATACCATTTCCCGAGAAATCCCAAAACATTCACTGTAATCATGGCCACTATGGCTCTCTGTTCCTTCCAAGGCATTAGTTTCTACCAGGCTATACTGCTATCATGTATACTATAATTAAAAAAAAAAAAAGCTACATCGTATCGTCTTCAATGCAAATTTCATTATAAATCACAAACTGCTCGACGACTGAGACAGGTTTCTATCAGTTTCTCTTCTCTCGGTAGAATAATTGTGAGTTGTGAGAATAATTGGAAACAGTAAATGATGTATATACAGCAAACCTAACAAAAGAAAAGTGCAGCAATCCCAAATTTGACATAAAACAAGGAGAATGTAATTCGTGATTCAACTTTTAGATTCGACATCTACCCAAAAGGCTTGTTTTGAATTTTCCAATGAGAAACAATCAGATTTTACCTTTCTTAAGAGCGACATTATCCGCTTGAATCTTGTCAACTTGTTCGTTGAGAATCTGTACAGCTTGTTTGAGAAGTTGCCTTCCACGTTCTAGCTTCGCACACTTCTTTTTCCACTAAAAATGTAAAAAATAAAAATTGTAGAACTTAAATAACTTTGCAAGAAGAGAAAACCTAAGAAATAAGCACACCACATCAACTTATCTGGTTAAGTACAATGAACATACCTCTGTGCAGCATGAATTCTCCGGCGAGTTCTTTACTGGAAAATCTGCAGCCATTTCTGGAAATGCATACCCACAGAGCAAATAAATTATATAAGAAGTTTAAACTAAAAGCAATGCTGATTGAACCGACATATGTTAAAATGGCGCAGAATAAAGACGAAAACCCAAAACCCTACGCCCAACGGATTGGTCACATCAGCGCCACTTCCTCTTCAGTTTTGTACAGACACACTTCTTCGGTTCTTCCCATTTAAAATTAGCCGCTCGAGTCCTTTACCCTAAATAAGAGATATCCATTTATCTAACCCTTTGTTTGGATGAAGGAAACCGGGAGTAATTGGGCGAAAAGTTGATTGAAATTATCTTACTTTCTTTTATTTTAACTCTAAAATTATAAAATTTAGAGTAAAATCAAATTAAAATCAGATTTTTCAATTAATTCCCCGCTGAGTATTGTATTTTCTTTTAATTTGAAAAAAAAATGGAATAAATAGATGGTGATAAAAATAATTTGCTGAAATTACTAAATTACCCTCTTTCTATAAATACATCATCACGTTATGCATAAGGGCATAACTATCAAATATATCTATAGAAATTTAATTCACCCTCTATATTTGTTGAGTTATCTAAACAATAGAATGAAAATAATTGAAAAAATAAATTTCATTACTTTCATTTTCACTCGTTAAAGTAAATTTAATTTACTTACATCCAAATAAAGCATAACTATTATTAAAATCGGACCGGTGATGGGATGGGTGTAATTTTTATAAATAAAATATTTGCAATATTTTTTTTCTTATTAATCTTATTACGTTTTGAAAGCTACATTTAAACAATTCGAGATGTGGTGTTTTGTTTGGGGTATATCAAAAAATATTTGTGAAATTAGTATTTTTAATGAAAATGCATCTTATCGTTGTATTATTGTCAGAGTACTGTTACATCTGCAATCAATTGAAAAATACTGTGTTAGTGGTTATGCTTTAGACCATATATTTGAATCCTTATGTAATGTTACATTTCATATTATAAAATTAGATTTTCTTCGTGTTATTATATTTTAGTATGTTAGAATATAATAATATTTATAAATAACAATCCAATGTTATTTTTGGTTATCTCTAGTCATTTATCATTAAAACTAATAATGATAAATAAAGATTATTACAAATTTGATTGATAATCATGGGATAATTATATATGGTGATATAAATTAAACTTATAAATACTTGTCGGAGAATAGGGAACTGGATAGACCCGTTATGAGACATTACAAGAATTAATGTTATTAGTAATCTGATAATAGTTATGTTATTAATCATTAGACCTAATATTATCATAGTATCCTACATGAGGAATATTATATTTTGACATAATCATATATTATCTTTAATCAGATAATAATAAAAGTTATGATTGGATATGATAAGAATCATGCAGAGGATAGTGAATAATCAATATGAAATTTATCCCTCTTTTATGAGAAAGATATCTATTGGGTCCCTCGATAAGTAGGATTGAGAAATGCATGGCCGTGTTTAAATGAATTGATGGAGCAATCAATGTTATTTGATATTATCAATCTATTTAGTGATCAAAAAATTATATATTTAAACTATATAAGTTTTATATGGATCATGACTTTTGTTCAAACAAGATATCGTCTGACAAAAGGATTATAACGTATTTTATTATGTTAAAATTGAAGTATCGATATTCATATTATTTGGGTAGTTGTAATGTCTTGCTAGAGGCCACTTATGACATGTGGGCCCGTAATGGAATTGAAGCACACGGCCAACATAATGTGAACCTATTGGATCGCACACATAGAATGTGATGAATGGACTAAAAGTTAATTATGATATTTCAAATTTTATTATGTGACAAATTAAAATTCGAAATAAATAAATATTAATTAAGATTAATATTATAATTCTTATTTTAAATAAGAAAAAAAAATATTTTTTATTTTAATAAGAAATATGGGTCCGAAATTATCTCTCTCTTAATTAGGGTTGGATCACCTATATATATAATATGTATGGTTTAAAAATCATAAGAATACATATTAAAAAAGTGAGCCGTCATTCTTGAGAGAGTGAAATAAATTTTTTTTTTTTTGGTATTACCCTAGCCGCCAGGGAAGGAAGCTAGCACTTCAGACGAATCCGTTTGTTGTGTTCGAGCGTGGATACCGATAGAAGATGTTCATTTCATGCGAGGCAGCACTTACAAGACAATTTTACACTTCAAAAGGTTAGTAATCGTTACTTTATCTTCATTGAGTCAATTGAATCGTGTGGATCCTGATGAATTTCATATATCCGCTGCTTTTTTATTTTTTCCTTGTCGAAATCCAACACACCGGAGATGCAACAACTCCTTGCATTGTTAGACATTCTGAATACACAGTAGATGGCTGTAGTTTCTGACGATGCAACGGATTTCAACAATTTTCAACATGTCAAATATTCCCATTATTCTCCGGTTGAATATTAACTTCACGAGCACCTATATAAATTTCGGATGAAAAATGAAAATTGCATTCGAAATAATTTTTCAATTATTAAATTTGGAAAATTTTGATTTACTTGCAAGAAACATTTGTGTAATAATATTATTATATTTTCAGTATTATAATTAGAAAATCGGTAAAATTTACATTTGATTATTTATAATTTAATTTATTAATTATATTTGTTCCATAATATGTTTAAAAAATATTTTATTATTTTATATAAATATATTGTGCATAAATTTAAATTAAACGAGGAAGGGAGTTTCGAATTGCATTTGCTTTTGAAAGAAAAATACAACCGTGTCAAATATATTTTGGCACTATGCAATTGAAATCAGGGTGAGCAAAAAAATCGAAATTTCGGTTAATAAAAAAATCAATTCAAAATTGAACCGATATTTAGGTTAATTGAATCGAAATTTTATATTTATAATTTTTATTTTTAAAAATTAACGGTTAACTGATCCGAAACTGAAAATGAATATATATATATTATAAATTATATTTTAAATTTTATACTTATATTTTTTAATATTTGTATAATTTATAAATATTATGATATATAATTTTGTAAAATATTTTTAAAATATATAATTTTAGTAAATAGATATTAAAATTATGTGCATAATTAGTGCTATGTTGTTAGTTTTATATTGAATATATTTAATTTTTATAATTAATTATGAAAATTTTATTTTTATTTTGATTATTTTAATAAATATTGTATTTAATTTATATTTTTTTATTTATAAACCATTTAACTATTAACAATAATATTATAAATTATATAATTTATTAAATTTATATATTAAAATTTTTTAGTAATTAACCGATAAATTAATTCAAAAAAGTAAGTTAAAAAACTTAAAAACTGAAATCGATTTGTTATTAATAAATTTGTTTAAAAAAAATTGTTAATGGAAACCATGATTCGAATAGAAAAGGTGACTGCCAAAATTGGATTCAGTAACAGAGGCCCATTATTATTTAAGAATGGAAGGGACACAGCCGAACCCAACCCAACTGTCACACGCCATAATACTCGAACAGAAATCGCTTCTTTTCTGCTTTCACTCTCTGTTCAGAGAGATGGCGAAACGGAGGCTGCTGTTGCTATTGAAACCATTTGACACTCACCCAGTTTGCCAATCTAACACTCTGCCTCACATCACCAATCCTCAGGTACTTTATTCTTTTGTGCAATTCCATTACTTTCTTCGTTTTTCTTTCTGCTACTCTTGTACCTGTTCGATCAAATGCCGCATATGGTAGGATTATTTATTTTTTATTTTATATTTCTTAATTATTGCTAAGAATAAAGCAAGTATCAAACTCCAATGTCATTCAAACTTATGGCGGTTGTTGGCTCGATGAGTTTGGTAGTATGCTGACCTTTTTTTGCCTTCATAAATTTGATTAAATGTTCGAACTTTTCAAGTTTTTCTGATGCTATTAAGCTTGTGCTCGTTAATCTCTATAGTCTTGCAACAAAAAATCAAAAAGAGTCAGATGTGATGCTTTCAAATCTACAATCTGCCTATATGTTTAAGCCCATTGTTGGTTCTGACCAGTTACGCTCACATTTGGGAGTGGTGGAGTGGCTATGATTAATGTTAATGTGTTTTAGATAATGAACCTTCCAGAGGCACATTAAGGACCATTGTCCAAGACCAAGAGCAATTCATTTGATCAAGATATAAACAAGATTTAATATGTTTCTACACATGATGCAATTTGATTGTCTTTTATCAAGATATATTTTTTGGTCTAGTTTTTATCGAACTCTGTCATCTTTTTTTTGGCAAAATTAATCAAGCTACTGTTTTGTATCTCTAATTTTTACGTCATTTGGAGGTGTTGTAGGCGTTAACTTATCTGGAGAATAGGCGTAAGATCCACAAGGATGCTGTAAACTTTTTTCAACACATTTTGCAGCAGAAGTCAGTTGAGTGGGTGCCCCTTCTGCGCACCAACTTATCTAAACCTATTCATGATTTTGATGTAGTTGTTACTGTTGGTGGCGATGGCACTCTTTTGCAAGCAAGTCATTTCATGGATGGCTCAATTCCAGTTCTAGGAGTGAACTCAGATCCCACACAAACTGAGGAGGTTAGTTTACTGTTCAGCCAAAGCTCTGATCCATGTGATCCCTACCAGAATAATGTTTTCGTATGTTGTTTTAATGTAGGTCAAGGAATTTGCTAGTGATTTTGATGCCACCAGAAGTACTGGTTATTTGTGTGCGGCTAATGTCAAAAACTTTGAAAAGGTAAGCTTTTATGAAAAGAGAGTTAGGGAAGTCCGTGTGTTCAGAAACATTTGTTTTGTAAGTTAGTAACTCAGGACATCGTATAAGCAGAAAAAGTACTCGTTATTAAATTCTTGGTGTATGAACTGGCACTTGAACTGATGAATTTGGTTTGAAACTGCAACTTGGCTAGATTACTATTGTTATCATAAGGCTTTTACTAGTAAATTTGCTTCTAACCAAACTTGGTCCGACTTTGTACTAACAGTTAATCTCTTTGGAGCTATGTTTTTTAGCTGGTTTATGTTATTGTGTTCAGTAGACAGCTCATAATTGTAATCAAATAGGGGCAACTTTCTAGTTTTTGATTATATTCTTGGATATTCTTTCTCCAGGTACTAGATGACATCCTTGGGCATCGAAAAATTCCCTCTGAGTTATCAAGAATATCAGTGAGTGTAAATTCAAAATTGCTCTCAACATCTGCTCTTAATGACATATTGATGGCTCATCCATCTCCGGCGACAGCGTCACGGTTCTCATTCAAGTAAGAGGGATTCACTGTTAAACTCGAGTCAATTAGAGGTTTCTTTCTTTAGTTTTTTGATATGACTTGTTCTTGTTTTCTTTGGTAGAATTCAGAAGGATGGTGAATCATGTACCCCTTTAGTGCATTGCCGATCAAGTGGTCTTAGAGTGTGTACTGCTACCGGATCAACTGCTGCAATGCTCTCAGCAGGTGGATTTGTGATGCCCACTTTATCTCAGGACCTCCAATATATGGTAAGAGAGCCAATATCACCAAGAGCAGCCATCTCTAATCTAATGCATGGGATAATAAAATCAGGTCAGTCTATGGAGCTGAGGTGGTTTTCTGAAAAAGGGGTAATATATGTTGATGGTTCACATGTACTTCATTCTTTACAATATGGGGATAGCCTACAAATATCTTCAAAGGCCCCCGCTTTGAAAGTTTTCTTGCCTGACCATACACTCGTATAATATGGACATGTAGTTCAAAGTGTTAAATAACTCGATGTTCAAATTTTGTGAACATTAATGGCAACATGATTTGGGAATTCTATCGAGCTCTTGTGCGTACAAGGTGGAATTGACAATTGAGAATATAATTTGGCTCATGTACAAAATGTGGAATGAAGAATTTTATCATCCCATTATGAGCCTTAAAAAGAAATCTCTGAAAATATTAAATCCGAAGATACTGAAGCATGTGGCAAAATAAATTTTCCTAGACTTTTCCTCCAAGTATGTGACAGCATCAGAACATATCAAGAAATCCCGGCTTAACCATTCAGCACAGAGCAGTATGACTTTACAATAGTTTGTTGGTGGTGATAGATTCAACTGTTGGAATTTGGAAAATGCTTTTAAGATTTGGGGATTAGAGCTTCACGTATGTGCCAGTGTCATTTTTTCTTCTTTTGTTTTTTCTTATCATACATGTGGCAGGAGGAAAAAAGGGAAGTTGAGGGAATTCCTAGGACTACACTTAGAGACATCATCCGGTTGGTGCAGCAAACTGCAAAGTATTCACTTCAAGCCTACAGTCTGCAAAAGAAAATGAAATTGGGAATTGGTGAATTATGAGAATAGTAATAATAAAGCTCTGTCAAGAACCATGTAAGGCACTTACGTGAACATTTGAGAGCGGGCACGGGAAAGCTGCGGTCGCTTTATAGGGGAAAGAATCAAGTTCCTCAATGCCATTGAGGTGTTGCCAGATCCAGCTCCAAAAGCAGCCCTCCTGTTTCCCCCATCAACGGGAATTGCTGCTTGTTTTGCTGGCGAAGCACCAGGGATGTCAAAGGGACCACCCGAATTAGAACTGTTTTGTCTTGCTGGCCATACATCTTCCCTAGGCCCTGGAGTTGAAGGAGAGAAAACCAACCAATCTGCACCAAATAAGTCAATTTGATTTGGAGGTATAAAAGGAAAGAGACTTGCATGTTAATCTAATATGAGACTTGCATGTTGATCTAATATGCCATATAACGGAAAGTTTTCGCTGTTCTATGAAAGGCTATAGTTCTAGCATTCAAGAATTGTTTCCTCTGTAGTTATTAAACTGCAATTTGCATTAACCTTTTGCTTTTCAAAAAAGAATAAGATTACCTTTCCGGATAGGATCTCTGTTATCCATCATTGTAGTTGCTGGGTTTGAGAAAAAATCAGACTCATTTCTTGAATAGAAATTGTTGGCTGGTTGGATGGCTGATCTTTTCATTGACTCGTACTCGCTCCTCAATTGGTCATACATTTCATCAAGTTTTCTCTTCTGCCTGAAATTTTAAAGGGCGGAGTTTAATCAGGTCCTGGCATCACCATATTGTTCATGACAGATAAACAGCAATAGATGATGTAGACTGACCTGGACTTCTCAGAAAATTTTTCTTGAAGCTCTTGCTTATCCTTTGATAAACTCTCCATCTCTTGTTCCATCATCTGACACCTCTTGGCCATCTTTTGGTACGCAGTATGCACCTGTTCCAGTTTTTCTGTGAACTTTTCTTGCATAGCCTCACATTTCTGCCGACATTGAGCCACAATTCTGTTCATCTTGTACTGCATCTCTAGTTCCTTTTGCCCTATGTAAAACATCACACTCCTGTATGCACTTTTCATCACTTGGCTCATTAAGGAAATACTTGCTTTTAGGAATCCTTTTTCGCAAAATTTTCTGGAGTTTTGATAGAAAACCTCATGTCTTGAGATAGCAAGCAAAAATATGAAAAATAAATTCCTAATTATAAAAGATACATATTTGCGGAGATATCCCTGCCATGGCCGTCTGCAACAAAAAGCAAGAAAGCAGTTGGAAGATAAAAGGTCAGCATTCTTATGAAGAAACAGCCAAGAAAATGCATTTTATGCACTCAATAACAAGCTGTTCATTTGTTCAAAAAATAAAAAATAAAAATAAACAAGCTGTTCATAGTACGTTAAGTGGAGGCTTCTTACATTTATCCATTCATCATTTGGATTAACGTCCACAGGTTTCATAAGGCTGAAATGCGGAAAACAAAGGTAAGTTAAAACTAAAAAAAAATGATCTCAGTAGGCAACATTTGCGACGACACTCCATGTTCTCAGTGTTTAGTGATAAGTATGATATTTTATGAACACATGTGATGAATTATGCCCTTAAAGTCAGACAGCAAAAATTCTCACCTCTTTGAGAGCACTTGATCACAAATTGGACATGCTGCATCATTGCTAAGGATCTTGCTTGCATCTTCAGTGCCTATTAAATTGTTAAGGAAACTAAACAGACACATAATTTCCTCATTTGGCCACAAGAGGGAAGTAATAGGCACAATAATGAAAGAGCGGAATCATAATCTAAACTCAGATACACAAGAGGTGACCACAGCTAGTGGAGACAGCTCGTCCTTCAAGTTCTCGCCAGCATGCGTTGCATCTCATTTCAATCTTGGATTACAGACTTGATTCCATAATATGCCTGGATATCACAAAACCAAATCAATCAAGATCTACCAAGAACGTGCTTCACAAGACTATAAATTATAATCTAATCGATCAATTTACTTGCTAAGCAACCCTCAACAATCAACAACACAGTTGTAACACCAAAAGACTAGCCTCTGTTTATTAGCCAAATTTACAGTTCGACAACAATAGTTTAAATCTTGTGCAAGGCAATAGCAAAAAATTATTGGCTCTAAAACTGGATAATTTGCTCAAAGTTGAAATGCTCACTACATTTTAGAATCAATCAAGCTCCAAATTTAGGTAAACAGTCAAATTAGTTAGACTAAACAGCGAAAACTGACAATTGCAAGAATTTCGCAGCCTGTTTTTGGACCATAGGCTCATAATTTGCAAAGTCACGTTCAGCATTCCAGGGGAAAAAATGGAGGAAGAACAAAAAATTAAAATTTGCATGTACGAATCTACCAACTCAATAGAAACTTCTTTAACATTTCTAGGAAGCGGACCTCATGAACCGTAAAAATTTTCCAATCTCACCCAGTAGACAAAGAGAGAATCTCGAAAATCTTATGAAAAAGTATTAAGCACAAAGAAAGGTGAACAATCCAGCAAATTTACCTGATGATAATCTTCTGTGCACAATCTGTTTGTTTTAAGGTGACAAAGGGAGGGAAATTAATTTAATCAAGGATTTTATTTTTCTTGATGGTCCAATGTATTAGATATTTTGATTAGATTATCAGTTTAAATATCTGAACTTCTGTCAAGGATACAATTTAAATATATAGGCAAATTTACTGTTGAAATTTCAATTTCAAATATTTATATCGGCAACGCAAAACAAGATAAAAAAAAAAAAAGAAAAGAGCAAGAAAATGAGAATAACTAAAGAAAGAAGAACAACCAGCTTCGTGTAAACCAAATTAGGGTGTTACCTGAAGATTTGATCGAAACAAATCACTCTTAAAACTTTGACATCTGGTGCTCGTTTATCAACTGCCAAATCGATCCCTGAAAAATCAAAAGAATAAACTAAAATCGGAATGAGCAAAAAACAATAGACAGAAAGGAAATCAAGCTATATATACATATATTTTGGCTTTGAAAGAGAAAATGAAATCTATTACTTGGAAATTAAATGAAAGAATATAAATAACATAAATGAATAAAAAAACACACACACACACACAAACTGACATAAGAGAATTTGGAGTGAGAATCATGACGAAAAATCAGATGCTAGAAACCGATAGAGTCATGAGAAACGGAGAGAGATGCGAAACACTAAACTGAAGATGAACGACGAGAATTGGAGGAAATTTTCTTCTCTGGTTCGGTCTCGACTTTTGTATCAGAGAAAATGGCGGCAATGTGAATTTTTCTTTTGCGGTTCCGTCCTACCTGTTCTTATTGCTATGGTTTTTTTTTTTTTAATGCCATACTCCTTGGTTGGTTCCCCTAATTGACATTAATTTTATAAAATATTTATTTTTTCATAGAATTATAAAATGTTCATTTTAATATATATATATATATATATATATCAATCTTCAATAGTTACATATTTTCATTTTATTATTATTATTATTATTATTATTATTTTTGTAAATTCACAGTTATGAATTGTCAGAACTTATTAGGAGAATAAGATAGCACTGAAAATCAGCTAGGTCAATTTACAAAATGTAACGAATCGATCTGTAAAATAGATAAGAAGTAATTCTTGGAATGCCGAAGATTAGCACTTCATTTTTAATTTAGAGGATGCAAGGAGAAAAAATATAGTGAGAGGATAGCCGTGTTAGCAATACTTTGTTTCTAAAATTTCTTTTTGTATATATAAACTTTAAATGGTTAGTGCCTACGAGATTAGAATACTTGAGTATTAGATTTTTCGTATTTGTAGTTAATAAGTTTAATCATCTTATGTGATAGTTTGTAAAAAATAACCTATATAATGTGACAGGCAGAGCGGCATAATAGATCATATATTAGATCCAATCAAACCGTTTTAGTACATACCAGCGTAAATATTGATGGGCTAATAGGTAGCAATCGGATTTGAGCTAAGCGAACTTGTAATCATTGGACCATATCCAAATACAATAAACCGGATATTATGAAGATGTAATGGAGAAAACTTGGTGAAACGGATAGAATATTAAGCATTTTATATCCTGAAATGTATAATTATTGAACAACGGTATTATAACTTAGTTGTATATTTCCTTATGGAAGAATGAATTATCCGATCTTATTCATCATATTAAAATTATTGAGCTCTATCCTGCCATCCAATTGTTGATTTTAACACACACACACACGTGTGTGTATATATACATGTGTGTGTGTATATATATATATATATATATATTGAAAAGTTAATAAGAAAAACTTAATTAATTATCCAACATTAAAGAGCTTTCTAAAAGTTGTCTAATTCCTTAACATTGTATAGATATAGGCAGATGGTATGGACTCACATTATATTATTACTCCCTTTCTTTCATAATACATGTCATTTATGGAAAAAATTTACATTTCATAATATATGATATTTTGATATAATCAATATATATTAATTGATTTTTATCAAATATATTCTTATTTAAGTTATCTTCAATTATAAAAGTGATTTTCAACTTTCATTAATTACACTACATAATTAATATAAGGGTAATAAAATCTTTTAGATATGGAGTAATTACAATTTTTAATTATTGAGCATTCTTCTGCAATGACATTTATTATGAAACAGATAAAATATTTTATTTTAAGAATTAGGGGTGTGCAAAAACTGACCCGATCTGATCAACCCAAACAGAACCGAACCGATATATTCGGGTGGAGTTAATTGGGTTGTTAAGGTCGGTTTGGTTATGAGTACGGGAGTTGATCGGGTTTTGAGTTGGGTGAAACCCGAATTTTTAATATATAAATAAAAATATTATAATTTATCTACAATATTAATTAATATATAATATATATTTAATATAATTTTAAAATTGTTAGTTTGTTGTATTTTAAAATATTTTTTATGGTATTTAATATTATTTATTTGTATTAATTTAGAATTTTAATTTAAATATGTAAATTAAAAAAATTAATTTCGCGTTAATCGAATTGTTTGGATCGGGGATCGAAAAATCGAATTGTTCAGATAGAGACCCAATATATATGTAGGATAAGATCGAATGAAAAAAATATATAAATTTTGAATTTCAGGTTAATCAGGTCAGGTTATGGTGCACACCCCTATTAAGAATCTTGTCTCTTGGTGAGCCATCAACTTGCCTTATTTAAGTGCTGTTCTGGATGGTCTGTTATGTACCGTTGTTAGAATTATGGTTCCTTTGAGAATGAATATTTCTCATATTGTTATTCTTGTTCTGAATTTTCACATCAATAAATGCACACGATTTTTCTTCCTTCTAATGTCATCATCAAATCCAACTATATACACACATAAAATTGCTTTAAATTCGACTAATAGCTAGGTTCCCATTTTAATGCTTCGTGTGGATGAAATGAAATATAATTAATAAAATATCAATTTTTTTTGCAGTATTTTTTTTTATTTTTAATATTATAAAAGATAAAATTTTATTACTTGAATTTTATATCATCAATGAAAACAATTTCTGCACATATCAAATTGTGAATTAATAATGCATCCAATTTCGTAAAAAATTCCAACTATTTCGATTTTTTTAATGGAATATTTACAAAATCTCTATAAACAAAAATAATAAAATTAATTTTTTTGCATGATATTTACCTGCTTTTTATTCTTAAATAAATTCCCGATAGAGCTTCAATGTTAACTTTAGAAATAATTTTTTATCGCTCTTTTTTGTAGAATTGCCTAAAATTGCAACTAAAATAATATTTATTAAATAAATACAAATAAAAAAAATTTAAATAAAACTGAAATACTTTATAAATTAAGATATGAAATAATTAAAATAAGGTTGAAAAATATTTTAAAAATTTTTAATAATTTGTTAAAATTTAATATATATATATATAATTATTTTTTATCTTGTTATATCAATATATGCATATTTTGATCATAGATCAATATATATATATATATATCTTAAAAAATAAAGATATAGATAGTTAAATTTTTTTATAAAATTTATTTTTTAATAAACATTTAAAAAGATAAAAAACGCTGAAATAATTTTATATTCTTTCCATCCTAATCTTTCTAAAATTAACAAACATTGCCTAGAAAGATAAACAAAGAGAAAGATAAACAAAGAGCCTTCCAGATATGCTACGATATAATATAGCATAATAATAACTGTTATAATATTTGAAAATAGTCTAATATATTGTGATTAAATAATATAATGGTATGGTATCATTAAAAAAATTTAAAATTATTTAACAAGAGAAATAGAGTGAAATTTTAAATATTTATTAAAATTAATTTTAGAATAAAATAACAATCCACTAATTAAAATCTGTGAAATTCCATGATTTATAAAACATGGAATTACATAAACCATCCATGGAGTTTTCCCAAACAAAAACGATTGCAATACCGTAACATCTAAATCCATATATTGTTAAGGCAGAACACTCAATAAATGGCAAAAACAAAAAATAATAATAAAAAGATATACAGATGCAGAAGAAATTAAGAAGAGAGGAATAAACCTAAAAGATTAAACTGGGATTCATATACAAAGATAGAGAGTAGCTAGATCAGAGAGAGGGCATTAATTAATACTAATATTGGAGTACCAATCGTCTGGAACAAAGAGAGCAATAAAACTTGCGTTTGGTTTTGAAATAGAGAGGCAAGAAACAGAACCTCCAATTGGTTTCTATATCCATAGCTTGGATCATCCCTCCGCAGTAAGGACAGGCTCCTGCCGCCGGTTGCCTCCCTATCACCCGCTCCTCCTCGTCGCAAACGAACACCAAGCACATCTTAATTTCGATTTTGATTTCAGACACGAGAAATCAAAAGGGAGAAATAAATATAAACGAGCACAAAAGCTTAGACCCGAAACACTAAAGAAGAAGCCAATCGGTGTGATCTAGAATCATCTTTACGCGCGCCTTTTTCCTTCGCTAAGGAATTTTCTTTTACGCGCCCACGCGTTTTGTCATTTATGCTCTCGTTACGACAAACACGTGTCCCCTTACCGAGTCATCCTGATATTTTTCTCAAGGCTAAAGCAGCATTTTTTTTTCTCTCGTATCTATCAAAATATGCAAATCAATACTACAAACGAAATATTTTTGCCATTCATATTTAAAAAATAGAAAATTTTTACTTTTATGGTCTAGCTACTTCGCTTAATTTTAACCGTTTTTAATCGTTAGTTAATCGCTGATATGAACAAATGATGATACATAATAATTAATTATTGTTATAATATATCATCATCTATCTATATTAACTATTAATTAATAATAAAATAGTCAAAATTAACTGAAATAGCTGGACGATAAAGGTAAAAAAAATTTCAATTTTTCAAATATAAAAGATAAAAATCTTTCATTCGAAACATTAATATGCATATTTTGACGGATACAAAGGGTAAAAATGCATTTTGACCTTTTCTTAATGTCTCAATTACATATTCTTATCCTTATTTCAATATCCAACCAGCATACTTTGTCAAACCGGGTCAAGTAGGGTTGGATTCATTTTATATTAATTAAATATGGGCACTGGGCACATGAACTCATGTGAACTAAGGGTGTGCATTGATCGGATTCGGATCAGGATCAATCCGACTCGAATAATCTGAAATTTAACAAATTTTTACAATCGATCCTACCCTAATAGTAGATTAGGCCTCAACCATAACAACCCGAAAAACTATTTACACTGGCATCAAATTTCTCTGATATTTGCCTGGGTTCGCCTGCACCATCCGATGACCCAACAAGGTGTAGCGAGAGAAGTAACTGTTAAAAAGCAGGTTCATATACTTCCTTAGATGAAGATTACAAGTTCAAGAATTAAAAAAGAAAAAAATCAAACTATTAAAAACCCAAAATAAGCTTGCTCCTTTATTGTTGGAAAAGCAGTCCTTGTGATGAAGAATGAAGGATCATGTACAGGTTTTCACTTTATTATTATATCAAGACAATTGCATTGAGACAACAATTGTATTTCTGCATGTGAATAACACTGAAGCTTCAGCAAAAAAGCGTATAGTACATAATCTAAGAAAAGGATTATACATCAATTACATCAAATCACAGTCCAATCACAAAATTCAATTTAATCACACAATATTCCCACACAAATCAGAGTTTAATTAAACAAACAAGATGTGACTGAAATTCAAAATTACGTTCTGATTCTTTCAAAAGCATCATATCCTCAACCTCAAGTGAAAACTCAAAACTCATTAATTTTTGAATAATTGTTCAAAACTCAAAAGCATCTGCAACTTTGGAAGAAGATAAAATTGAAAAAACAAGCTTTTATACTTCAATAAAATTTAGCTTAATGAAAAATTTGATTTTGACAGGGAACTAACTTTGCCCAAACCCTACTATGCTTGAAAGCTTATAGGTCCTGTTAATTTAATTTATAAAGATCAAAATTAAATGTAACTAATAGAGAAATATGTAAATCCGAATTTCTAAGCCTGTATTCTACTACAAAAAAAACCCAAAACAAGCAAACAATTGACTAAAAAAATCCAAAAAATAGTAGATCTAACACCAGATCTAATTCAAGAGCCTAATTTGTTCAAGATTAGATCTTCACCATCAAGCTCCGGACTGTCCCAACCTCATCAAGACATCGGTAACCGGAAGAAGCAAAGAGATTGCGAGAGTCGAGAGAGAGAACCAGAGCAGAGAGAGAAAGACACAATTAAGCACACGAAGAGAGAAAGACAGAGACAGAGGGAGAGAGATGGAAGCACAGAGAGAGAGAGAGAGGGAGAGAAGGCAAAAAAACAGATATACATATAGATTGTTGGCCAAGATCGGGTTTATGAAGGTTTTAACTCAAATCGACCCGAACCCGAAATTTGCTCAATCCTATAATCCGAACCAATCCTCGAAAATCCTATCCGAATGCGTTGGATCGGATCAATCATTTCGAGTTTTGCACACCCCTAATATGAATTATATTATCGGGACTAAAATTAATTAATCATATGCATAAATAAGTAAATAAGGACACTAGAAACCATGCATGCAAACTGTATTAATTGATGATGAGTAGCCGCTAGATATCAGATAATACATATTATATGTTTTGAGGCGGAAAATAATCATAATTTAGCATAGTCATATGACTAAGATTGTACAATGAAAATTATTGATGACGAAGCTGAACTTTTTGTAGCATGCCGAATTCTTGAAAAAGGGGTGAAAGAGATCAATCGGGATATTTGATAAAAAAAAATTTTGATGGTCAAATCAGTACATAGATGATTAGATAAGGTAATGAAAAAAAGCTTCGGGTTGATATCTGAGCCAAGCTCCATATATAAGCTCAGAATTTCTTTTTGATTAGGAAGCTACTATGGGAAGTCATTTCCTAGAAAAATTATGATTCTTTCCGAATGAGAAATTTCTTCTTACTTCTCAGTTTCACACGATGGGCTCGTCGACCGGACTAGTAGTCAGGGATGAACGGGGCTGCTGTTATGCCCTGTTATGAGTTATGAATGATTAGTAGTTAGAATATGTAAATCAATCCACGTTTCAGTGACGTGTTTTCCACCTCAATTTGAAATGTGATGACATGAAATGATTCTATTAATTATTTGATATAAACATATAATTAATCGCTATTTGCCAAGTATTTAAAGGCCGTACGAGTCTGGACAGGTAATAAATTAAGCCATGTGTGGAGAAGTAGGAAGCTTCCTGTTCATCTTCTTCTTGCTTTCTGCGTCGATCTCATCATCAGAGGCTAGACTTTCATTACCAAAGAAAAGTGGTATTATTCAAGAAGAATTCTTGAAACCCCATAATATAGAAAGAGCAAAGCTTGGACTCCCGCTCTTAAATGGAGCAAGAAGCTCGCGAACTATGCATCCTGCTGGGCTCACCAACGCCAATCGGACTGTGCTTTGATTCATTCCGAAACCGATTACGGGGAGAACCTGTTCTGGGGCAGTGGAAAGGATTGGAAACCCGGTGATGCAGTGGCGGAATGGGCGGCGGAGAGGTCTTATTACGATCACCGGACGAATATGTGTAGGCGTGAGAAAGATTGCCTTCATTATACGCAGATTGTGAGGAAGCAAAGCATGAAGATTGGATGCAGTGAAGTAATATGCAGAAGTGGAGACACGTTTATTAGTTGTAATTATGATCCTCATGGTAATGTGATTGGCCAAAAGCCTTTTTAAGTACTCACTCCTTATTTTTATTTGTTATTTTTTTATTTTTATAAAAATTAAAAAATATTAATTAAGTTTAAATTTAATCTCCGTGCTAATGTGATTGACCAAAAGCCTTTTTAAATACTTAATTATATTTATTGACTATTCTTATGTGTATTATTGACAATGAAAAAGTAAGAATACTTGTATATAATATAATTGACAAGAAGGGGTGAAATAATAATTGAGAAGGATGAAAATGAAATTATGGATGATAGTGATGGGTGGATGATAATTGAATTTCAAAATAAAATAATTGATAATTAAAAATTACTATTATCTTCAAAATAATACTTACTACGTTTCACTTTAAAAATTATTATTATTTATTTTATTTTATCATATTTTAAATATTTTTTTAAATTTAAATATATATATATATATATATATTATATACTTTATTAAATATTTATTTCTTATCACTTTTTACTTTTAACTAAAATTAAATAAAATTTTTAAAAATATAAAAATATATTTTTATCAATAACTATACTTTTTTATAGAATTGAGATATTTTAATTATTTTTTAATTTTAATAAAAAATAAAAAATTAATTTTTTAAAATATGACAAATGGAGTACTACATTTCTTAAAAAGAAAAACATAATCATTCACCAAAACAAGAAAATAATCAAAATATTTTCCTGATTTTTTATTAATTAAATTCATAATATTTAAAAAATTTTCAATATCATTTATCAGTCCTTTTCTTTTCATTGTTAAGAATTATTAACTTTTAAATATTCTTTTTTTAAAGTAGTTAAATTTAAAAAAATATAGAATTATTATTTTTATTACTATATAATATAATATTATTTTTTCATTTTATTGATTTTCAGGAGAATGAATCTAATTTCTTGGTAATTATCAACTTTTCCAATAATTTTTTTTATATACTTTTCCAATATATAATTGCTTATCGGAATAATAATATAAAAGAAGAAATTAGCGTGAAAGATATTAAATACTTGAATTCCAAAATAAATATCTTTAGTTTTATTCCCTCCTTTTTTTATATATCACTTTTATTATTTTCACAAGAATTAATAAATATTAATTAAATCTAAATTTAGTATTAAATTATATAATTTTAATTAAATTATCAAATTTAATTAGTTTTAAACAAATTATTTTTTATTGAAAATAAAATTAATTTGAAAAAATTAAATTACATTAAAAATATAAAAAATAACGGATAAATGAAACTTGAATTTTGTTTCAAAGTGACACATAAAAGAGCACGGAGCAAGTATTTAGTTGTTAATTCATCTTCGTAAAAACTTAAACCTACCTAACTATATATTTTAAATAAGTTTTATTAAAATTTTGCAATAACAAAGCATTTTTAATTACAATATTTTTCTAGAATTAAAAATTATATTTGATAAATTTATTTATTTTAAAAGGGTTAATACATAAATTTCTCCTAAATTATCACTATTTATCAAATTTTTATCCTAAATTAATTACATATTAGATTACTCATCTAAACTTATTGAAAATATCATATTATCCTTTTGTAGGATACTTATCAATTCACAATTGAGGTATAAAAAATATATTTTAAATGATAAAAGGAAAATAATTTGATATTTTTAATAAATTTAATATTTTTAATAAGTTTTAGTAGGTAATTTAATATTTTTAATAGTATAAGGTATATTTTTTATATTTTAAATAAATTTAAATGATTAATTTAATATTTTTAATAAATTTAGAAGGTAGTAGTAATTAGTTAAAAAAATATGGTAAACGATAATATTTAGCAGAGAATTTATATATTATACCGTCTTAAAAAGTTAAATATGTATAGCGACAAAATAAATTTCTTTTTCATCCTGAATCGACGTTTCGGTTGTAAAGAGACTCCATGAAACTGTCTTTTCGAGTGCAAATTGGAAACGTGTTTAACTAACTTTCCAAAGAACCACATGCTCTAAATCAGATTTTCATTGAAATTTTTAGGTATTTGATGAGTTTGGGATTTGATTGGATTGGGCTTTTCCATTTTTGGTTGGAGCTGTTGAAAGCATTGATTCATGATTGATTCTCTTTCTAATTCTCCATTGACTCTTTGGAAGGATGCTGCTGGAATTGCAGGTGCCCCCTTCTTCTCTCGTACTTTTGTTTGGTTTTAAATTTTACAGATTGAAGAAGCCCCATTGATCCCATCTCTCTTTTCTTTTGGTTTTGTAAGAAAACAATCTTGGTGATTTTTGGGTTTTGATTAGTTGTTGACTGTTGTGTGTATATTTCTTCCAGCAAATGTATCGTCATGGAAGGATGAATTACTTTTGTATTGTAAAGTGCCCAGCTTTTACCGAGAAACATAGCCTTCCTTTAATATGAATAGTGATTATGCATTGAGGATGCCAGCTGCTTACCTATTCTTACAAAGAAATTTGGCTGCTACGAACTGCTTGTTGCCTAAATTCTTCAATGAATTTAGGCACAAAATAGAGGATTTAATGAATCAAGGAATAAGATGATGAAATAAATTTGGATTTATTCATACACTTGTCCATTTTAGTTTCTCAGTTTTCATATATTTTATCAATTGGCAGATTAACTCTTGATGTAGATTGAATGGCATCCTTGGGATTTGTTTGCCACATAAAATATGTATAATTGGGCAATTGTGATATTTGATAGTGTTTTGTTTTTCTGATGTCAAAACCTGCTTGACTTTTTGCAGGTAATGTATTTGCTTTGGGGTTGTTTATATCGCCCATGTAAGTTCTCCTCCTTCGTTTCTTAATATGATAACCTACTGTAACAACAACAAAAGGAAATGACATACTTCATCACCTCACTAGCATTTCTGCTTTTTCCTTAAAAAATACAGGCCCACCTTTAGGAGAATCATCAGAAACCAATCCACAGAGCATTTCTCAGGATTGCCGTATATATATTCGCTCTTGAACTGTTTGATCAGCATGTGGTATGGCGCACCCCTCATATCCACAGATAATACATTGGTTATGACAGTCAACGCAATCGGTGCAGTTTTTCAATTAGTGTACATAATTCTCTTCATAGTATATGCTGAGAAAATCGTAAAGGTCGGTTATCCCTTTGAATTTGCACTGTTATTTTTGCAGACCATCTTATATGGACTTTTATGTCCTCGGCTGTCACATTTTAATCATTCAATGCAGATCAGGATGTTTGGATTGCTGCTGGCAGTTTCCGGCCTATTCACAATCATATTTGCAGGAAGCTTGCAAATTACTGATACAAATACACGGCGAATTTGTGTTGGGTGTTTGAGCTGTGCATCTCTCATATCAATGTTTGCTTCCCCATTGTTTATAATTGTATGCTAATTTATTTTCTAACATTTGCTTTCTTCTCAGGATGCAATGTATCCATAAATTAAATAGATTCTAATACCTTTCTCATTTCATCTTATTCTTACTCTCAGAATTTGGTGATTAGAACAGAGAGTGTGGAGTTCATGCCTTTTTATCTCTCTCTTTCCACTTTCTTGATGAGCACATCATTCTTCTTCTATGGAATCTTAAATTTTGACGCCTTTGTATATGTAAGCATCCTCTGGCACATTCACTCATGTAACATTTTATGTTGTTTCTATTGAAACTCAATTTGTTGTTGTGGATGCATACAGTTATAATGACCTTTACCATATGCAAATTGACATGAGCTTAGTTGAGTATCTGCTTGTGCATGTTTAGTGCTCTTGAATGGATGAATTGTTGCCAGACCCAAGATATTGCAGATAGCTAACTAAATGAAACTTTTTTCGTATGTCTGTGATTGAGGCAGAGAGCTTGAGCGGATAGACTTAGGGACCTGTCAAACGAATAGAGTAGACATTAAGGAAACTCAACTCTGTGTTTTCAGGAAATATGAATTCTTATTCTCCCAATTCTGTAGGCTAGAGATTATCTTTTCAATTTTTACTTCTATTGATATATTTCTAAACTCTGTTCCCAAAATACTTCCTATGCTATGCACTAGTTTTCTCTCTGTGGTAACATATGTATTTATTATGCATTTGAACTCCAAATACCATTTTCAAGTATGCATGTTTACCCCAATGAAACTATGGTTTCCTCGTTTGAATTTCAGGTGCCAAACGGCATAGGAGGTATTTTGGGAATCACTCAGCTGGGGTTATACTTCTATTACAAAAACAGATCCAGAGATGAATTCAGAGAGCCCTTGAGAGAGCATATGCATAAACAGATTGGCAACGCAGCAGAAGAGGGTACTTTTTGACATAATTCTGGTTTATCTGGAGTGGAATTTATGTTCTTATGGAGGGGCAAGGTGAGCATGTTGGAACATAAGATGGTGTCTTATTCTATTCAACATTATTCTTGCACATGATGTTCTTGTTATGGGCTTGGTAATGATTTAAACTATTTGTCAATAATGTTCTTTGCTCATCAGTGGAAGAACTCTAAACTCTCCTCTTGGAGAATTTCTTTGTGGAATGGCCAACATGATGCTCTAAGTCAATGGTCTTCATGTTTTGCTCATACACATTATTCTAACATTGTTCATGTTGTTAATTTTATTTGCAGTTTGAATGCACTTAATGCAAAGGACTTTGAATTTTATTACACATAAGGAAAGCACATTCTTATGTTTTAATCATTGTCTCTACTAAGCTAAGGTATACTACACATAAGAAAGGCACTTATACAGTATTACCTTTCCAGCAAAATTAATTTATTTATAGTTTCTGAATATTGATGGTCATGAGTCAATGGCAATGATAACTACATATAAAAATGAAAAAGACTTTTAATGAAAAAAAATAAAGAAAAAGAAAAACACATTGATGTAAAATACCATTATTTATATCCAAGATATCTTACAAAAAGATATCATTCATATGTTTCATACTAGATGGTGACGGATACCTAACTGACACTAAGAAGGTTTAGTAAAAATTGGACTGAACTCGCCTAATCCGGTTGTTGGGATTAGGTGAAGAAATATCATGAATTGGACATAAACTTAAATTATTATCATTAGAGACTATTATAACTACTAATTAAACAAACTGATAATGATTCTAAGAGAGAGCCAGGAAGCAGAAGAAAGTGCCAATTAAACCAAAGATAATACAAAGCAACATTGGTATTATATTTCTTATTACAGAACAAAACTGGAAAAATATTTAATACTCTAATATATAAACATATACTATAACAGATCCTTGAGTGTGGTTCTCATGACAGTGGTCGGTTTTCCCTGCACGCAACAGGCACTAAATTAGGACAGAAAAAGAAAATCTGGTAATTGAAAATGGTTAAAAAGATGAAAGACCTGATCAATGGCTTGGTTATGAAGTAAGATGCCTTTATCATCATAGAGAATAAGACCACTAAATCTTGGGAGCTCGCATTTCTCACCCATAAGAATAGGCCTTTGCCACACAGGTGATAGTGAGCCAAGTAATGGTGGGTGCGGTGGTGATTGTGATTGTGATTGTGGCGGTGGAAATATTTTGTTTTTAGAGCTCCATCTAAGTGACTCCATCACTATTCTCCATTTGCAGCACCCACCACCACTACCTGCCAGATGTTGTTCTTGATTTACCATTTCTTTTCTGTGTTGACCTTTGCTATTCCTCCTAAGTATAGTTAAAATGCATACACCAAGTACAGCAAAGGCACTGCATGCAAATAAGAGTAGTGCCTTCTGTGTTGTTAGCTTCCATTTGTCTTCTAATCTCCACATGGCTTCCACGGGCAATGCTATGGTGAGTTCAACTTGGTTAGTTTTCAAGATTATTGTGGACCTTTACTTCTCTACTGCGAATGTATATCTATTTATACGAATATATGGGGAGTAACATTCTCGTGGGATCTACCGCTAGCTCGGGTTGCTCCTCCGTGCCGCTGTCTTGTTTTTTAGCCGTTGTGAGGGTATCACCGATTCACTGCACATTAATAGCATCTCTCCTTCACTCACTCACGAGAGATATCAAGTGGCCATAATATCTCCCAGCACTAATTACAGAAACACATCTCAGGCCCCATACTTGTATCCAAAACCTTTGAACAAAATAGAAAAATGATAAGGTGAAAGGTATCGAGCTCAGTTCCATGAGGTATTCGAGCTCAGTTACCATTCACCGTCTCTGCATCAGAATATTCAGTGTCATTGCCATTCATTTATACTGTAGATAAATATAAGGACGATATCTAATGAAGTGGTCGGAGTGCAAAGAGATTTTTATATCATCACTAAAACTTATTGCTAAAAATTTGCAAGTGACATAAAGTACCAATTGAGAAAAGTGTAACTTACATCTACCCTTTGCTATTCCTTTCAATAACACATAAGAGTGTCAAACTAGTGGATTCCCATGACACATAAAAAGTCAATACAATTGCAATCAAAATAAAGAAGGTACAGGAGAAAGTAAAATGCAATGGGCAACCAGCACTCGTCGAGAATTTAGAAAATAAAGAAGAAAATGGAGCAGCACGCACGGACACCCGCCGGTGAACATGCAGACAAGCTAACATGCATGTATAAAAATAAATTTCAGAAAGCTGACCAAGCTCCATCGAAGCAGCTACTTAGTTGACCAAAAATGCTTCCAGTGCTTGAGCGAAACAAATACAGGGGGCAGATTGAAAGAGAGCAACTTTCGAATATTAGCATTATTGCTTGATTTCCAAGCAATATGATTCTCTATATCGTACACTTATATCTTCTCACTGATTTTGTATTTTGCCAGAACAGCTCAATGATTCAGTTATGCGCAATCAGTATTTTACAACCAACATCATGCTTTGCTAAAAAAAAAAAAATTGGGATCAGACAAAACTCATAACATTCTCTGCTTCATGTCCTACTCCATTATGCCAGGAGCATTGTTTTCCACATCTACATCCCCCATTCCCGTATCTTCTTCTTCTTCACTATCTTCATCGCCACTAATTTCCTCATTGTCATTGCGCAGCTTAGCCATATGCTCAGCAAATAATTTATCATCCTTTTCACTCACCTGGATAAACACACCAAATCAGACAAGTACCGATAGACAGTGTTTATAACTAACTGAATTATTAAAACAATAGAAATTCAATGCACAAAAGAGGACGTTAACACTCACAGCTCTTGGAGGCTCCTTTACTATAAGCTTTCCCTTTTGCTGTTCTATGGCTTCAGTACAAGCAGCAATTGCCTTATTTAGAACAGATATACCTTGCTCCTAAATTTTTTTAAGAAAAAAAAATGAAATTGAAACACTTAGTTAGCAATATTTCCAGTGAATAAAAAGAATGGCAACATCCCTTAAAGCCTCAGATAAAGCAAAAACACACAGCTCATAGCTTCAACTATTCTACATTACACTTTACAAATATTAAAATATGACCGTGTAACATACATAAATCTAATATCACTAATAGGCCCAGTTAACAGTTGTATTTAATGAAGAGGTTTCATGTATAGTTTACAGTTCATATAAAAGATAGACAGAATAGTCTGCAAGAGTTTTTTTCCAAATTCTGCCACACAATCCCAGTCTAATGAAGCTCTGCAGGGGCTAACTAATGTGAACAAATGTAGCAGAAAGCACTTCAATTTACTAAGAAGCAACTATGTCAGACCCAGGCAAATTTGGGAAAACAAAAACATCTAGCACGAACTTTGATGGTACGCAAAGGTCCTCGCACTGCTGTCCTAAACTCCAAGAAAAGGGAGCAGAATAAAAATAATTAATAAAGAACCCTGAATGCAGGGGATGCTATTTCAGGATGTGATGAAAGCATTGATGGCACTTTGTGAAGAAAAGGAAGCAGAGTCCTAAAAATGAAAAAAAAGGACAGTCATATGATTTCCCATTTCTACGCTTTAGTACAGGAATATATAATTCAATTGGGTCTATGACTTACATGACCGAAAACTTTTGTAGAAAGCATTGTCAGCACAAAAATAATAATAACAATAATAATCATAAAACAAATAAAAAGCAATGTCTAATGAGCACATTGGGCTTCGCATTTTTCTGAAGCAATAAGTCTAACCTTGTCTAGTGTTTGGGTGGTAAGAACATAAAGTGGGGGAGCAACCAGTTTTATTTTCACAGGACAGTCTTTATTGCCAGCAGCCTCTGCTTTTTTCATCGCATCCTGTCACGAAACACATAAAAAGTCTGTAAAACACCACAGCTTTCAAGTAGAGGATATGTCCACGATACACATAATCTGACATTCAATTAAAAAAATTAAAAAAAAAAAGGAACTAAAGGCAAATAAAAGGGAAAGAAGGAAAGTGAATTAACCTTAATGTGAAGAACCCCATCAAACTGGAAACACTTCATTTCAATATCAGCCCGAATCTTCAATGGTTGGGGGGTCATTCTTCTCCTAATATTCTTTACTAAAGCTTCTTTGATTTCCTCTGACACAGCAGGCACCACCTTGGTTACCTGTCCAGAAACAGAGATCTTGGTGATCAAGATGAAATTTCTCAAGAAAATATTTAGTTAAAGAAAATTTACCTCCTGGCCGTCTGGGCCTGTTTCCTTGACTTCACGGGTGAGGGAATTCAAAACTGAATCAGGATCATTCACGATGACTTTGAATGCCTGCACATCGATAACTTTAGTTCCAATGAACTATTTAAAAATATTAACAAAAGCTTGGGATAGAGCAGTGTAATCATCACCTCAAAAGCATGGCCATATTTCCGGTACAGGGGCCAGCCAATATGGATGTATAATTCCTGTGATAAGTACTAAGTTGGTTAAACATATAATTCCTGGGATTCAACTGCTTGATCAGGAGAAACAGACATCCCCACTCTTGCTAAGATGCTCATGGATATGGAAGAAGCACGTTTGATTTCATGAAAAAGACTAAATCATATATGCAAAAGCAGCATATACGAACAAAAAAGAAGCTTCAAAGAAAGCAAAGCTACAATAATAATAACGAAAAGCATCTATAGATCTCTAAGGTATGATCAATACATTCCTAGCCTGAACCATTCTCAAGACTAATCCTCATCACAAGTTGTTCGCAGAACAACATGTCATTCTTAATGCTTAAGACATTCCAACTGAAACCTCGAAAAAGTTGGAATTTCGATTCAAATTGCAGAAGGACATTCTTTCTATACTTGCTCTGAATTTGGTTTCTGCTAAGAAAATCAATTTAAGGTTTTAATTACCCAAACAATAAACTTCAATTTGGCATAGTACTTCAAGTTGCACAAACTAGTTTACTAATCCAAGGGAAAAATTTAGATTTGATGTTCAATTTTTACTCATAACTTGCTTATAAATTGTAATTCAGAGTACAAATTAAACACATTGAGATTTAAATAGTAAGAAAGTCAAATTACACATCAATAAAGGGTGATATTGTATCCACCCACACTTCAAAGATTTAGTTTGCTATGCTTAACCTTCTTTTCCTTGCACTAAAATAAAATTAGTGATTACTACACCAAGTGTTGATGAGTTTTTAATTTCTGCCAAGCTACTCAATGCCTTAACAAAATTAGATAAACACAGATACCTAACAGCAGTTTTTTTATAACAGCAATGCCAAGACCATTAAAACCTTCACGTGATCAAAATTATTTGAACAGGGTATGTGCAAAACCAGTGACATCTCAATCTCTAAAGCAAAACATTATGCAAATAGCAAAGTGCACATGACAGTACCAAGATACATTAATGAAGCAGATGCAATGTTAACGTAATAAGAGCCGCGGAAGTATATCTTAGAAGGAAAAATTCAAATGCTATGTCCACAAAACTGATAAAGTAACCACAAAGTAACTATAAAACATAACATGATTTGGATACCAATAAATAAGTTTATGAGACTACACAACACGTCAGACAATCGAGTTCATTACCTCCAGTTCACCCACAAAGGGAACATCGTAATGAATAATTAATTACCCTAATAGAACAAGGAGAGCATGGTATGCAAAAAAATTCCCCGATATTACGAGAAAATCACATAAAGAAGCCCAGTTAATCTAGAAATGACAAAACACAATACAGACTAATCATAATTGGTAAAACCCAGTTCATTTCGTAGAAACAAGAAATCATATGGACAAAAAACAACCCCAAAAATTGCAAAAATGACAAAGCAAAAATACCTCCAAGTCTATACCCATAGTCTCGGCTACATGGCGCATAATAGAGTGAACAAGCTTGCTCTTATTGTATCTCTCCTCACAGGCTTGAATATCCTCTTCACTAACTCTTCTCTTACTCAAATCAATATAGCCTTTCTCCTTATCGACACGAAGAACCATGACAGGTTCAATGCGGCCAACCTTGATCAAGCTACTAACACTGCGAATCCTACGGCGGGAGAGCTCAGAGAACAAGATCATACCCTCGATGTTGTTGTACTCCAATAGAGAGACGTAGGCACCCATGTCTGCAATGTTCTTGACCTGAATCATCACCGCCATATCCACCTCGGGATACTTAGCTTCGTACATCCGGCACTCCAGATTTGGCGGATGTGTTCCCATTGGTTTTGTCTTCTTGCTGTGCTTCTTGTTTATCGAATTATGGATTTTCGCAGGGGAAATGTATTTGAGTGGGCGAGAAAATCTGTGAGTTTTTAGGGTTTTAAAGCGAATGGGAGGAGGAGACTGAATTGATCTGATGAGAAACGAAATGGCAGTGATTTGGGCCTTCGCATCCTATTGGCCCACTGGGCCCTCTACACTAAATTTTTTCTTACAATTTAAAATGTTGTCCATTTTCTCAACAAACTGGATCATATTGGATTTTATTCAATGATCAACTTACAAATAATAAAAATAGCTTTCAATTGGATTTTAATCGAAAATTAATTAAATTAATTCAGTTAGGTTGATTTGGTTTTTTGAATAATAGGTTCCATTAATAAAATATATTGAATTTTGATTACTGGTTCGATTCAATTTTAGTTTATAATAAATATTAAATCTCGTTTTTCAATTATTTCAATTTGAATCGGGTGTAACTATAAATAGAACCCCAATCATCCCAAACTTTTTCATTTTAATATAGGATGCCTATGAACTAAATTTGGAGTAATGATAATTGTAGTTTTTTTATAGAGAAAAAGTGGAGCAAAAACTTAAATTTAAGATTTTTTAATATATTGGAATCAATTTTATGGCTAAAATTTTCCAAAAAAAATCTAAATGTAATTATTAATAGCTGGTTTGGATGGTCTAAACCTAGCAATTTTTTAGAATTGTTGGGATATTATTAGAATCAACAACTGTCTAGATTGGATAGAAAAATGTGAGTTTCCTTATTCCCTTAATGATACAAATTTTGTTTTGATCCCATAAAAAGAAAACCCTACATCTGTGAATGATCTAAGACCTATAGCCGTTTGTAATGTGACTTATAAGGTAATCTCTAAGGTGTTTGTTAATAGGTTAAAGCATGTTTAGGACAAGATCGTTTTTGATACTCAGTTAGAATTTGTGTCATGCATGCTTATCACATAAAATATCGTTATTGCTTTTGCAATTGTTCACTACTTGCAAGGTATACATAGGGGGAGATATTGTGAAATGGTTTTTAAGATCGACATCAATAAAACCTACGATAGGGTAGATTGGAATTTTCTTATGTTTATGATATTTAGATTAGAGTTTGATAGCCATTTGGTAAATTTAATTACGTTGTGTGTGACTTCGATTAAATACTCAATTACTCTCAATAAAGATCGGCTAGGTTGTATCATCCCAAAAAGCAGCTTACTTTAAAGTGATCCTCTTTCCCCCTATTTATTCATTATTTATACTTTTTTTAGAAGTCTGGAATCATGTGCTAATATTAATGGTGTTACCATTTGTAAAGGTTGTTCTAGAGTTAGCCATCCTTTTTTTTTGCAGATGACAACCTTCTTTTCTTTTTCGAAAACTTAGTTGAAAGTGAAAAAATAAAAAATATTTTAGTTGTGTATTAGCAATCTTCAAGTCATGCATTCAATTTTCAAAATTAGGGGATTTTTTTAGTTTGAATACAAATGAGGCAAATAAAATGCTATTTGTTCAATTTTGGGTACACTCTTCATTGGACCATGGTAAGTTTTGGATTTTTCATGTCTCATTGGAAGGAATAAGAATTAAATGCTTGGTTTGGTTAAAAAAAGAATGACCAATCGGTTGACTAGTTGGAAGAATATATTTTTGTCAAAATCGAGCAAATAAATTGTTATCAATACCATTTTCCAAGCTGTTCCTACTTATTGTATGGGTATATTTCTTTTGCCATTGAGTTTTGTATAATCATTTGAAAAATATAATAAGTTATTTTTGGTGAAGTTCATGTTAAAACGATTCTAAGAAAATCCATTAGGTTTTAGGGGATAAATTGTGAGTTTTTAAAAATTTTGGTTGTTTGGACTTTCACAATCTTCATTATTTTTACCTTTTTGTACTGGGCAAACAAAGGTGGAGGCTCCTCTCGAACCCATAATCTCTCCTATTAAATTTCTCAAAACTAGATATGTCCCTAAGGTGGGCTTTTGAGAAGCTTAAAAATGATATAATCCTAGCTTTATTTGGAAAAATATTTGTTTAATTAAGAATATTATTTAGAGGAAATTGCCATAGAGATTTGGTAATGGTCAATCTATTTGAGTTTTTAATGATTCATGGCATTGCATTGATAATAAATTTTTATATGCTTTCGAGTCCTTTAAAAGGTATGGCAGAGTTGAAATCCTATAATTTACTAAAGGATGATGGGTTACAATGGGATTTTGCTCTTATTAATGGAGTCTTGTACCTTGTGATGCTATAAACATTCTTAAAAATCCAATAAACCTATCTAAGTCACCTGACAAATTGATATGACATTTTAACAATACTCGGTAAAATCTAGGTATAAGGAGGCCTTCAACACTATTTTTAATTCGGATATTTTTTATAATTCAGGCTGTTGGAATATTATTGGAGAAAGAACCTTGCATTGAAGGTAAAAGACTTCATTTAGAGATGTTTATGCAAATATATTCTTTGTACATAGTTTTTTTTAAAGGGGGGTGGGAGTGGGGGTGAGGGAGTGTGATCCTTTGGATTTGAATTGCCATTTGTGACTTATCTATGAAGATCTAAACGATGTTTGATTCACTGTTGAAAAGTTGGGGAGGTGTAATCTTTAATTGGTTTAAATGTGAATGGGCTTCGAGTGGATGATTTCATCAAATCATTTGCTTTTCAACAAAACTCAAATACTAAATTGCGAATTAAGGGAAAAGGTATAAAAATGCCCATCAAGTTGGAGCTAAAATGCTCATAATTTTTTTTTGGAGTAAAAATGATCCTCAACTTAAAAAATAAGTACAAAAATACCCCTCCATTTGTACTTTATCAATTTATGGGTAACAGTGCTAACATGGCTAATGACGTGGACCTGGCTCTAGATGACATGTCTAACACGTAATGAGTTTGGCATCACGTAAGCGCCACATCATTGTGGATCCCACCATTAATTTTTTATTATTTTTTTTCTTTTCCTTTCCTCTCACTTCTTCTTCCCCCTTCCTCTTATCTCTTTACCTCTCTCCCAAAGCACGACACTAGCAGCTGTAGCAACGCAAAATCACAATCTAATAAGGCCACCTCTATTACTTTCAGATCCGAACAACAATGGCATCAAGCACGAATATCAATGACATCAGGCAAATAAAAATCAAGTGAAGAATGATAATTTCTCACCAGATTGAGTTTTAATGGAGGTACTTGTGCAGAGATTACAAAGTTGCATTTCAATCTTGTTCAAGAAGGCGGTTGCTTCATCAAAAGGCCTTTCGAGATCAGATTTATATTTCGTCAACAAATTACAATATGCTTTCTTCATAGAAAGAAAAAATAAGTTATCATATATTTTTTTAGTTGATTATATTGTGGATTGGTTTTCTTTTTCTTTTTTTGGATGGTTATTTTGATTATTTTTTTAATTTTTATACACTGGTAAATACTTTTTTTAGTTCAGTTTGCTCTTATTCGTGGATGAAATGGGTGCTTGGTGTTTTATTTTGATGTATTAGTTTGATGAGATTTCTTGTTGTTTTAATTTTCTTTTGATCTAAGTTAGGTTGATATTTGTTTATGGATATTTGTTATTTCTGGATACAATGGATAATTAATCGATTTTCTTCCTATTTTGCGTTATTGTTTAACATCTTAGATATTGATTTTTTTGCTGGAATTTAATGGATAGGAAGTAAGGTGAAAATAATGGACCATTTGACTTGTCGATTCGTTTAATGTTCTCATAAATTCTGATGAAAACAGTACCATAATAATATGTTAGGGAACTTGAAAACTTGTGGATTATTTTTCAAAAGTTTGAATTTTACCATTGTATTTAGAAAAGTGGGAAGCAAAAGTTTTGATTTATGAATTTATATCTTAATTGTGAAGAACACAGTAATAAGTGTTAAACAACTAATGGTTAGTTAATTTGGATTTTGGCATCTTTTTTAAAGAGAGATATATTACGTGAGCTTTTTGCACTAGCATATATATGGAAGATACACAGTTAATGCTATTATATATTCATAGACTTATAAACTTTGGGTTCCAAATAAATTTTTGAATCATTTTTTCTGACAATACTATTGAGTTCATTCGGTAATCTGTAGGTAAAATTAGATTTTTCGATGACATCAAAGCCTTATCGGAATAATTCATCGTTATGTGGAGACCGTACATTCCATCCATAACAGTGTTAATTTATTTGCTTTCTTCTTCTGCAATCAAGAAAAAACTGAGCAGTGATTACAAGTTAAACTAAGATGGAGTGCTATAAATGAGTAGAGAATTGTCTTTTTTTCTCCAAAATTGGTATTTTGGAGCTTGATTGTTGGCAAAAAGAAAATGATTAGTAGTAAGAGCGTTGTCCGAGTATGAAGGTAACAGAGGTGGCTTTGTTGGATTATGATTTTGCATTGTTGTCACTGCCAATGTCATGCTTTGGGAGAGAGAAAAGGGAAGGGGAAGAAGGAGAGAGAAGAAAGAAAAAGAAAAAAACAAAAAAATTAATGGTGGGACCTACAATGATGTGGCACCAAACTCAATACGCGTCAGCTACATCATCCAAAATCAGGTCCACGTCACTAGCCACATCAGCATCGTTACTCACAAATTGACAGAGTACAATCAGAGAGATATTTTTGTATTTAATTTTTGAGTTAAAGGTCATTTTTGCTATAAAAAAAGATTAGAGGCATTTTAGCTCCTTAGAGATAACTTGAGGGGCATTTTTATACTTTTCCCCCCTTTTTAATGCTTTAGAGCATATGGTTCCATATGAATCTCTTTATTTGGCGGGACAAAACTTTTGTAACTTCTCACATTCTTTCTTTTCGTGACTGTTACCTGCAGGAATGAAAGAAACCAAAGTATTATTTAGCAAAATTGAATCGGCTTTGTAATACCCCTAAAAGTACCCTAAGAGAGATAGGTGATTATTTTGCATGAGATAGAGGTTAATTATGTGACTAATTAAAGGGAAATTATAAATTAAGGATATAATTGAAAAGTTAAAGTAAAAATTTTATGGTCGAAATGTAATAAGTAAAAAGGTTAAAGACTAAAGTAAGAAACAAAAATACAAAGGGGGACCAAAGTGAAATTTGTCAAGATTTTTAATAACCAACCAATGATATTTAAGCAAATGGATGGCTATGAGAGAAAGAAGCAATTTTTGGTCTTCTTTTGCTTGGGTGGCCGGCCATATTTGGCCAAATAGACACAAAATTATCTCTTTTATTCTCTTTTCTCTCATCCTTTATGTTCTTATCTTCTTCTTCATTTCATGATGCTTATAAGAAGGAAAAGCTATAGATGGTAGAGAAAAGAGTTTTACAGCTGCTTAGGATGAAGATCAAGAGAGGGAGAAAGGAAAAATAGCAAGAAGATAGAAAGAGAAAGTTGGTTGAGCCTTTAAGAGGTATGGGAACTTAACCTTGCTTTTATATGTTTTTATTATGTAATTGATGCAATAATAGTAATATGTGATGTCCTAGAAAGTAAATATCATGGGAACTTGAGGTTATACTTGATTGAAAACCGAAATAGGGAGTTTTGGTTGAAGATAGGAAAAACTGTTTTAGAATTTACAAGACCAGTCATCAATTTTTCAATGATATCTTGAGATATAGTGATTGGAATTGAGAAATTCCAGTTGGATATGAAAATAGACACATATATCTTCATTTCATATGAGAACACAATCCTTGAATCCATTTATATGATAGTGAAAAATTGACTTGAAACCGGGTCATGACTGCTGCCCCTGTCATTGGGAGCAGTCTTTGGTTTTTATGCATAACTTGAGATTTATAGATCTGATTGGGGTGAGTTTTGATGTTTTAGAAACTAGAAAGATAGATCTACAACTTTGTAGGAGGAAGTTTTCCCTAAAAATGACGTTTTATAGGTTAAAAATGGCATAGAAGTCGAGACAAAAAATCTGTCTCTGGGCGATTTGGGCCTCACGGTTACTAAGTTTTTCATAGTAACCGTGAGGTACCCCAGTTTTCAGTCCAGACTCTAAAGATGACCTACCTCACGGTTACTAAGCATTTCATAGTAACTGTGACCCCTTTAAAAAGTATAGAACACGGTTATTACTCATCCGGTAATGACCGTGAGATAGTCTGGCGTAGTCCAGACCCGAAAGTGCAATTAGGTTACCGTTACCATGAATTTGGTAGTAACCGTGACACCCAAATCATGTCTTGTGCCACGATTACCATGAATTGGTAGTAACCGTGACCCTCCTTCAAAGTCCAAAACTTGAAAGTAAAAGATGCATTATGAAGCTTAAGATTAACTCATTTATTCCTAAATCTTATAAATTATCTTAAACATAAAATATATGGTAAAATACAACAATAAGTATATGAAATGTATAAGTAAAATAGGAATAAAGTTATAGTAATTGATGTATGGAAATGTACACTTGAATATGATTATACTATACTGATTATTTATATGTACTTTTGAATGTAACATGATAGTTAAAGAATATTACTATATTGTTTGATTTATGATACATGAGATATGAATCAAATGATACATGAAATATGATTAATTGCCTGCATGTAAAACTTGATTGTGGATAAATAGGCATGCCTATAGGGTTATAGTTGCAGCTGCTATAATCTGACTCTTATGAGTCCACAGTTTGTCTCTAAATGAGACCATAGTTCTGACCCAATGGGTCCACATATTTAATACCTTCGGGTATTCACATATTTGATACCTTATGGTATCCACAGCACCCGTTATTCACACCCATAGGACTTTAGTAGGCATTTCACAGTATGAATCGAACAGTATATGTGAAATATTGATAATTACTTGAACAGTTATTTATGTTCCATCTTTATACCGAAATTTTATATATATGATTCATTATGTTATGTGAGTGATATTATAACTCTTGAATGGTGATTATAATATTTTGACATTATTATAGTTTATTGTGTGCTTGGGTAACAATCACTGTGAGTGGTTGTTCATATATGTACTGTTCCCCACTAAGCTTTATAGCTTAGTACGGGTGTTTATCCGTGTAGGTACTTGAAGTCAAGATGCTTTCTGTTGGGACAAGAGCTGCTATTGTAAAGCCAACTCTAGAGATAGGAGAGAGTCAATTATATTTGTAATTTAATTTCTTCTTGTATTAAGCATGTTGTACTAAAGAACACTAATTAAGGGAACAATTTAGTTGATTATATTGAATATTTAATGTAATACTTTATATTTTCTCATAGTATTTAAGTTGTGCATGTGAAAATAACAATAACAACTAACAGGACTATAAAGGAAATAAATTATCCTATGTAAAATAACTTATAGAATGGAGAATTTGGGTGGACTAGTATGGTCCTTACAGGCTTCCTCTAGATCTCCTAGTTTAAACAATAGGACCAAATCGTCTTGTGGTTGGATGAAGTGTAATATAGATATTGCAATTTTTACAATAGAAAGATAAAACCAACTTTGATGCTATCTGTCGAAATAGTGAGGAAGCTTTTGTTGCAGGTTTTTTCCAGCAGAGTTATTTATCCTTATATAGCTAAAGTTATATCCTTAAGTTCAATCTTAGCTCAATGAAAATCCAATTGACAAAATTTTTTTATCAAGATGGATTATAATATGTTATTTCACGCTCTTTATAATCCCACAAACAAGAACTCTGAATATGGAGAGATTGTTAATATGATTGTTTGCATTTGAAAAATAATTTTAGGAATTTGAATGTTCTTTAGTCATATATAATAAGAGTCTAAAATTAAAAAAGTAACAATAATTTCATTTAATTGATATTTTGATTTACAAAATAAGTAGGATATATGTAGAAGTTTATGTAACACCCTTACTGTAACGGTCTTATTGGACAGGCAGTCGGTCAAATTTTTTTTTTTTTTTTTCTAACTCCCTTAACAATCAGTATGCATAAGTAACTTTCATTATTCAATGACCTATAACTGTCCAGAAATCACTATGCATTTAATAAAATTTGGGCAATATAACGGCTATATTCTTAACTAGCCCCCTGAAAAGCAAACATGTACACAGCCTCTCAGAGGCACAACAGTTTATATCAATCATATACCACATCCACAGTTATTCTCAAGCAACACTTATATATGTCATTCATTCCATACCATTCCTTATCCCCATACTACCATAATTAATACATAATGTGATCATAGCTACAATGTTCTCTTCATATACAAAACATAATAGGGTATATATATATATATATATATATATATATATATATATATATATATATATATATATCTGTATATACATGCCACAAAAACAATCCTTTTAACTTTTTGGCTTCAGATTCTTTTCTCCTTTGTGTACCCATGCTCCAGACTAGCTGTACCTGCACGCAGTAATTCTACGTGCTGAGCATTAAACATGCCCAGCGGTGACTAAAAATCATAGTATTTCCCTATAATATAAATGTATTAATAATTTTAACTTAAGTGGCTTATTATCGATTTTTCTTATCTAAAAGCAATATTTATTTTATGAATGACTAATTTTCTGTTCAATTCATAAATCCTTTTATATTTTCAAGTTAATCCTTAAACTTTTCATTTATTACAAAAATACCCCTTTTTACTCTATTAATTACTAGTTTACCCTTTTAGTCCTTATTTTCTTATCTTACCTTATTAGTTAATTTATAATTTACCGTTTAATCCTTAATTTAAACTTTTTCATGTAAAATTACATTTTAGTCCTCTAACTTTATATAGTTGACTTTTTAATATTTATTTCTTTTATTACTTTTATCAATTAATCTTACCCTTTTAGTCAAATTACCATTTTACCCCTAACTTTTAAATTCTTTTCATTTTAGTCCTTTTTCATATAAAACTTTCATTTTAACTTATCTTTCACACTTTTAACATTTTCTTATCAATATGCCCCTAGTACAGACCCGGCAGAAAACTCTCAGACCGGATATGCGGGACGTGGACCCCACAGGGCCACAACAGAATGAGAAATGACCTTCAAGAATCATTTCTCATATAACATATGACATGTGACAGTACGTATGATAAATATACTATGGAGATCAGTGATCCGTCCATAGTAAAGCAAGTCGCCATGACCTGCACCGCGGTATATGTATCCCTATGGCCAGCCAATTATATCCTGAACTAGGTTTTACTGCCTGACTCTTTCTAAGGGCACATATTTTCTTAATTTCTTACTTTTCATTACTTGTCAATACAGTATCAATACTTTATCATTACAGTTAATCTTATTTACACATTTTACGAAATATTTTGCAGTAATTCACCATATAATCAAGAAATTATGCCATAACACATTCAAATTTCACATTTTTCAACTAATACCTAATTAATATTTATTCCGAAAATATTCATTTAATTCCCATAAATTCTATAAAAATTCATAATCATTAATTTACATTAGTATTGACATTAGGAAGCTTAAAACCACTAAAATCATCAAATCTCACACTAGTTTCTTAGGAAATACCATTCGGCCAAACCTATAGCTCTCTCATATCATTGGTTTTTCTTTCATTTAAAGTTTTTAATAGGCTTATATGACTCCTAAATGCATGAATATAACAATAATTTCAATTATATCACAATACATAAAAATTTTCTTAAGAAACCTAAAGAAATTTCATTAATTTAATTGGGAAATAAAAGGATTTATTAGCCACACACCTTTTTCTTTGGATTAGCCTTGCCTAGGCTTCCTTTCCTTTCCCTTTAGCTTGAGAACTTTGCTCCTCTTCTTGAAATCCTTAACAAACCGAAATTTCAATCCATTATAACTCAATTATTTTGGCTTCAAATGCTAAATTTAACAGCAAAAATGAACTCTAGGCACCCAAAACTAGTAGTAGGCACCTAAAAACCAAAGAAAAAGCCATGAATTCACATACCAAATTTTGACACCTAAACTTTAGCTCTAAATTTCTCTTGCTTTTCTTCTTTGAATCAAGGATTGGAGCTGATGAAGGCAATCTAGAGAGGCTGAAATCACTTTAGGAGGCTTTGATTTGGTGAGAATTGGTGAAGAAATGAAAACAAAAGAGAGGAATTAAAGAGGTAAGCAATTCGGCCACCAAGAGGGAAGAAGAAGAAAGGAGTTGCTGCTGGAGATTTCTGGAGAATTTCACCTTATATAGGTCTTCTAATTGGGCTATGGGCTGGGCTTTAAGTGGGCCTTACACTATTTATTAGTTTAGGCCCAAAATTACCCCATTTAAGCCCTAATTAATTTCTCTCACTTAACAACTTCACTTTTCTTCAAATTTGATTCCATTATTCATATCATATCAAAAATAGGCTACCCATAAAATTTCATCCCAATCGGAGTTCGTTTTGGGCCCGATTCAATTTTATCGGTCCAATTAAATCATATCGATCTGATTCCAAAAATACCAGTGTGGCCAAAAAATTTACTTTTTGCTACCAAAATAATCTACATATTATTTTATACATACATATAATTTTTGATAATTTTTAGACTTCATTTGATATTTTTAGAAATTAAAACGATCAAAAATTCAATTAAAAACCCTAAACCCTAATTTCTCGATTTTCGTTCTTTTGGCTTTTGGAGGTCTATTTGACCTCAATTTCACTTCAAATTTCAACCTCGAACTACTCGTGACTAGTACTTTCCAATAGTCCAATAAAAATTTTTCCACTTCCGGGTGTCATTTTCAGCCCGAAGACACTATTCACTGTCGAAAAGTACTATTCACGATCAGTCCGACGTTGAGGCCATTACAATTCTCCCATACTAAAAAAATAAATTTCGTCCTCGAAATTTACCTGATTCGAAAAGTAGAGGATACTGCTGTCTCATGGTTGCTTCTGGTTCCCAAGTGGCTTCCTCTACATTGTGATGGTGCCATAGTACCTTTACCAATGGAACCTGCTTGTTCCTCAGCTGTTTAATCTCCCTATCCAGGATCTTCACAGGCCTTTCCTCATATGTCATATCAGATTGTACTTGAATATCCGCTGGTGTAATGATATGGCTAGGGTCAGATCTGTACCTCCTGAGCATGGATACATGGAACACATCGTGAATCTTTTCCAGCTCTAAAGGTAGCTTCAAACGATAAGCTACTGGACCTACTCGTTGAAGTATCTCGTAGGGACCAATAAACCTTGGACTTAACTTCCCTTTCTTACCAAATCTCAAGATTTTCTTCCATGGAGATACTTTCAGAAAAACTTTATCTCCAACCTGAAATTCAATGTCTTTTCTCTTTAAATCTGCATAAGATTTCCGTCGGTCCATGGCTTCTTTCAACCGGCCTTTGATAATTCGCACCTTTTCTTCTGAATCACGAATCAAATCCGACCCGATCAATTTCTTTTCATTCAACTCTGTCCAACATAGAGGAGTCTTGCATTTTCTTCCATATAAAGCCTCAAAAGGAGCCATCTTTATACTGGATTGATAACTATTATTGTAAGCAAATTCCGTAAGAGGCAGATATTTTTCCCAATTATTACCAAACTCTAATACACAGCATCGTAGCATATCCTCCAGAATCTGAATTACTCTCTCTGACTGACCATCTGACTGGGGGTGAAAAGCTGTACTGAAGTGGAGTCTGGTACCCAAAGCTTCCTGAAGACTCTTCCAGAAATGAGAGGTAAATCTAGGATCCCTGTCTGAAATGATAGAGGATGGTACTCCGTGAAGTCTCACTATCTCATTAATATAGATCTCTGCCAATCTGGTCAAAGGATAATCCATCCGGACTGGCAAGAAGTGAGCAGATTTGGTGAGTCGATCAATAATCACCCAAATAGCATCATGTTTCTTTTGAGTGACAGGCAATCCCGAAACAAAATCCATAGTAACTCTGTCCCATTTCCACTCCGGTATCAAGATGGGATGAAGTAATCCAGAAGGAACCTGATGTTCAGCCTTTACTTGTTGACATATTAAGCACTTCCTTACAAATTCTGTCACATCCCGCTTCATTCCTGGCCACCAATAATAAAGTTTCAAATCCTGGTACATCTTGTTACCTCCAGGATGCATAGCATAACTGCTATGGTGTGCCTCTGTAAGGATGTTCTTCTTTAGTTCTTCCTGATCTGGTACACAAAGTCTTTTCTTGTAACAAAGGCTCCCATCTTCATTTAGAGAATAGTCTCCTTCGTTGCCATTCTTTATCTTTTCCACAATAGTCTTCAATCGATCATCCTCTTTCTGAGCCATTTTCACTTGATGTACAAAATCTGGTTTCAATTGCAATTCCGCCAACAAAGCTCCGTCTGATGTCATACTTAAGCTAATGTTCAAAGCTCGAAGAGCTGCAATCAAACTATTAGTCAATTACCTATATTACTTACCTATATCAATTCATTTGAAATCATTTACTTTACCTGTCATGAATTTTCTGCTAAGTGCATCAGCCACCACGTTAGCCTTCCCTGGATGGTAGTCGATAAAACAATCATAATCTTTTATCAACTCCAACCAGCGTCTCTGTCGGAGATTAAGTTCTCTTTGAGTAAGCAAGTATTTCAGACTCTTGTGATCAGTATAAATATAACATTTCGCGCCATACAAGTAATGTCTCCAAATCTTCAATGCAAAGACAATAGCTGCTAGCTCCAGATCATGAGTAGGATAATTCTTCTCGTGAGTCTTAAGTTGTCGGGAGGCATAAGCAATCACCTTGCCTTCCTGCATTAAAACGCAGCCTAAACCATTTCTGGAGGCATCACTGTAGATTACAAAGTCTTTGCCTAGTTCGGGTTGAGTGAGAACAGGAGCTTCAGTTAGCATACGTTTAAGTGTCTCAAAACATTCTTGGCATCTTTCAGTCCACACAAATTTGATGTTCTTCTGCAATAATCGAGTCAATGGAACTGCAATAGTGGAGAAATCCTTTATAAACCTCCTGTAATATCCAGCTAACCCCAGGAAGCTTCTCACTTCTGTCACATTTGTAGGTGGTTTCCACTGGAGAATTGCTTCAATCTTCGATGGATCCACCTTAATACCTTCTGCAGAAATCACGTGACCTAAGAAAGATACTTCATTCAACCAGAAGTCACATTTACTGAACTTAGCATACAATTGCTTCTCTCTCAAGGTCTGTAGAACAATTCGCAGATGTTTATCATGTTCTTCTGGTGTCCTTGAATATACCAGAATGTCATCGATGAATACCACTACAAATTGATCCAAATAAGGATGAAAAACTCGATTCATCAGATCCATGAAGGCAGCCGGTGCATTTGTAAGTCCGAACGGCATAACCAGAAACTCATAATGGCCATATCGGGTACGAAAAGCAGTTTTGGGTACATCAGCCGTTTTAACTCCCATTTGATAGTAACCTGATCTCAAGTCAATCTTTGAAAATACACTCGCTCCTTTCAGCTGGTCAAATAAGTCTTCAATCCGAGGAAGAGGGTACTTATTCTTTATAGTGACTTTATTCAACTGTCTGTAGTCTATGCATAGCCTAAGCGTCCCATCCTTCTTTTTAACAAACAGGACTGGTGCTCCCCAGGGAGAAACACTAGGTCTTATAAATCCCTTATCAAGCAGTTCCTGTAACTGAATCTTTAATTCCTTTAACTCTGCCGGTGCCATTCTGTAAGGAGCAATGGATATAGGTGCAGTGCCAGGGGCAACCTCAATAGAAAATTCTACCTCTCGGTCAGGTGGCAAACCTGGTAACTCATCAGGGAACACATCTGGAAAATCTCTGACAGTGGGTACTTCTGACACTTTTAAGCTATCTTTCTTTGCTTCCACTGCATAACATAAGTAGGCTATACATCCTTTCCTGATCAACCTCTTAGCTGCAGTAGCTGATATCACATCAGATAAATAATTATGGTGCACACCAACCACTGTAATTTCTCGATCGTCTTCCAGCTTTAACGTGACCCTTTTTCTTTTACAATCAACAGTCGCTTGATGGGCGGATAGCTAATCCATCCCCAGAATCACATCGAATTCATGGAAGGGCAACTCAATAAGATTTGCCAGGAATATATATCCCTGGGCACTAATAGGACACTGTCTGTATATCTTATTTACTACCACGCTATGCCCCAGAGGATTACTCACCAAGATATCCTGGTCCAAGCATGCCTCTTTCATCCCCTTATCCCGAGCTAATGCAGTACTAATATAGGAATGAGTCGAACCAGGATCAATCAAAGCATGAACTGAATCAGATAATAGGAGAAATGTACCTACTATCACATCCGGAGCATCCTCCTCCTCTCTGGCTCTGACAGCATAAGTCTGGGCTGCAGATCTTCTCTGACCCTGAGATGACTGACCTGCTGGTCTCGAGGCTGATGTGATGGGAGCTGCTCCCCTACCACGACCTCTCGGTGCAGAAGACCCAGTACCTGATGCTGGAGATGCAACTGAAGCAGTTGGTAATGCCGGACAATCTTTAATCTGATGCTCCCTGGACCCACAGCGAAAACATGCTCCAGTCTAAAATCCGCACTCTCCATAATGAAATTTGCCACAATAATCACAAGCTGGAGCTGTCCCACTGTCTCTATCCCGAGGAGTACTGGCAGCTGGTGTAGCTGAACCTCTGCCACGCATAGCACTACCCCGACCCCGTCCTGCTGGAACTGGTGGACGACTCTGAGGTGTAAACGATCCCTTTGATTTCTTACTTTGATCCCCCTTTCCGCTTGATTGCCCTTGTTTTCTCTTTTGCTGAAAACGTGCCTGCCTCTCAGCCTGTTCATTCTGGATGGTCTCTAACTTAATAGATGCCTCCACCATGGCCCTCAAAGTGGGGTACTGCTGAGTCCCTATAATCTGTCGGAGCTCGGTGTGCAACCCCCTCTCAAATCTCAGTCGCAGCTTCTCATCTGTAGTCTGACTTTTATCAAGATAAGCACTCAAGCGCTCAAACTCGCGCTCATATTCTGCCACTGATCTGTTGCCTTGTCGAAGCCTCCAGAAGGCATCTTGCATAGCCAACTTGTATTCTGACCCAACATATTTCAATTCAAACTGAGACACAAAGTAATCCCAAGTCAACTGATCCGCTGGGATATTCCTCCTAACTGAATCCCACCAAATAAAAGCTGGTCCTTGCAGTAAAGCAACTATACCTTCCAGTTTCTCTTCTGCTGAACTGTTGGTGATTTCAAAAAGCCTCTTTACCTTAAACAACCAATTTTCAGCCTGAGACGGTGTCAAAGGATCCATTCCAGAGAAGTCTTCAGCTCCCAACCTTTTTAACCGTTCCAGAATGGGTCTTCTTTTAGGTGGAGCTGGCTGAACTTGAACAACTGTCTGAGAAGACTGTGCTGGTCTCGCTTGCAGTCGTTGTTAGTGGTTGTGCCCTAGGCCAAACATTAGGGCCTTTATGTAATGTTAAATTTCATTTTATAAAATTGGGTTTTCTTTATGTTATTGTATTGTAGGCATGTTACATTATAATAATATTTGTAAATAACAATTTAATGTTATTTTGACTATCCCTAGTTATTTATTGTTAAATGATTGATGATAAATAAAGACTAGTATAAGTTTAATTGATGATCATGGGATGATTATATATGATGATATGAATTAATCTTATAAGTACTTGTTAGGGAACAAAGTACTGGATAGACCCGCAATGAGACACTACATGGGTCAATGTCATTAGTGATCTCACAATAGTTATGTTATTAATCCTTAGACCTGAGATTATCATAGTATCCTACATGACGAACATTATGTTTTGACACAATCAAACATTATCTTTAATCGGATAATTATAAAGATTATGATTGGACATAATGAGAATCATGTAGAGGATAGTGAATAATCAAGAAGGAATTTGTCCCTCTCTTATGAGAGAGATATCTGTCGGGCCCCTCGATAAGTAGGACTGAGAAATGCATGGCCGTGCTCAAATGAATTGATGGAGTGATCAATATCATTTGATATTATCAGTCTACTTAGTGATCGGGAAATTATATGTTTGGACTATATAAGTTTGACATGGACCATGACTTATGTTCAAACAAGATATCGTGTGACAAAGGAATTATAACATGTTCTATTAGGTTAAAATCGAATTATCGATATTCATATTATTTGGGTAGTCATAATGTCTTGCTAGAGGCCACTTATGACTTGTGGGCCCGTGATGGGATTGAGACCCACTGCCAATATAATATGAACCTATTGGGTCGCACACATAGAATGTAATGAATAGACTAAGGGTTAATTCGGGCATTTCGAATTTTTATTTTGTGAAAAATTAAAATTCGAATTTTATTTTTTAAGATAAGAAATAAGGCATTTCTTATTTTAAAATAGAATGATGATAATAATAATATTTAAGATAAATATTATTATTATTATTATAATTATCGTTTTAGGTAAGAAATAAGATTTTTCTTATTTTAAAACGAGCCCTACGTTTTCTCTCTCTTAATTAGGGTTAGGTTAGTTGTATATATATATATATATGGTATGTATATATAAAACCTGAATTAAGCAAAAAGGACTGAGCCGCCACTTAAGAGAAAAGCAAAAAGGAAAATCGTTTTCTTGTGTGATTCTAGAGAGAGAATAAAAAAAAAAAAAACCCTAGCCGCCAGGAAGGGAGCTAGCACCCCGGGCGATTCTGTTCGTTGCTTTCGCGTGTGGATACTGGTAGAGGGTGTCATTTCGCGTGAGATCGCACCTACAATTCGATTTATCTGCGCTACAAGAGGTTGGTAATCGTTACACTTTTCCTTTTATTGAATCAATTGGATCGCTTGGATCCGTGGTGGGTTTCCATTGTTCCGCTGCGATATTTTATTTACTATTTCGAAACCTAACAGTCGTTGCTGGATATATTCAGCCATAAGATCAAGGAAGTCTGGCTGTGGAGGTGGGGGTGGCACTGCTGAAGGAGAAACCTGTGGTTGTGGTGCCTCCTGCTGTCCAGTACCTATCGAAGCTTCACTTTCACCATCCCCCACCTGTCTATCTCGCTCAGATGACATCTTTACACTATAAAACAAAAAGGAGCAGGTACACATTAGATTTCCACTAAACTTCATCACTTGAAATTGGCATGTATATATAGATACAGGAATTTAAATCATACTTATTCCCACTCCGATCTTAGGACCGACTAAACCAATGCTCTGATACCACAAAATGTAACACCCTTACTGTAACGGTCTTATTGGACAGGCAGTCGGTCAAATTTTTTTTTTTTTTTCTAACTCCCTTAACAATCAGTATGCATAAGTAACTTTCATTATTCAATGACCTATAACTGTCCAGAAATCACTATGCATTTAATAAAATTTGGGCAATATAACGGCTATATTCTTAACTAGCCCCCTGAAAAGTTATAGTTGCAGCTGCTATAATCTGACTCTTATGAGTCCACAGTTTGTCTCTAAATGAGACCATAGTTCTGACCCAATGGGTCCACATATTTAATACCTTCGGGTATTCACATATTTGATACCTTATGGTATCCACAGCACCCGTTATTCACACCCATAGGACTTTAGTAGGCATTTCACAGTATGAATCGAACAGTATATGTGAAATATTGATAATTACTTGAACAGTTATTTATGTTCCATCTTTATACCGAAATTTTATATATATGATTCATTATGTTATGTGAGTGATATTATAACTCTTGAATGGTGATTATAATATTTTGACATTATTATAGTTTATTGTGTGCTTGGGTAACAATCACTGTGAGTGGTTGTTCATATATGTACTGTTCCCCACTAAGCTTTATAGCTTAGTACGGGTGTTTATCCGTGTAGGTACTTGAAGTCAAGATGCTTTCTGTTGGGACAAGAGCTGCTATTGTAAAGCCAACTCTAGAGATAGGAGAGAGTCAATTATATTTGTAATTTAATTTCTTCTTGTATTAAGCATGTTGTACTAAAGAACACTAATTAAGGGAACAATTTAGTTGATTATATTGAATATTTAATGTAATACTTTATATTTTCTCATAGTATTTAAGTTGTGCATGTGAAAATAACAATAACAACTAACAGGACTATAAAGGAAATAAATTATCCTATGTAAAATAACTTATAGAATGGAGAATTTGGGTGGACTAGTATGGTCCTTACAGGCTTCCTCTAGATCTCCTAGTTTAAACAATAGGACCAAATCGTCTTGTGGTTGGATGAAGTGTAATATAGATATTGCAATTTTTACAATAGAAAGATAAAACCAACTTTGATGCTATCTGTCGAAATAGTGAGGAAGCTTTTGTTGCAGGTTTTTTCCAGCAGAGTTATTTATCCTTATATAGCTAAAGTTATATCCTTAAGTTCAATCTTAGCTCAATGAAAATCCAATTGACAAAATTTTTTTATCAAGATGGATTATAATATGTTATTTCACGCTCTTTATAATCCCACAAACAAGAACTCTGAATATGGAGAGATTGTTAATATGATTGTTTGCATTTGAAAAATAATTTTAGGAATTTGAATGTTCTTTAGTCATATATAATAAGAGTCTAAAATTAAAAAAGTAACAATAATTTCATTTAATTGATATTTTGATTTACAAAATAAGTAGGATATATGTAGAAGTTTATGTAACACCCTTACTGTAACGGTCTTATTGGACAGGCAGTCGGTCAAATTTTTTTTTTTTTTTTTTCTAACTCCCTTAACAATCAGTATGCATAAGTAACTTTCATTATTCAATGACCTATAACTGTCCAGAAATCACTATGCATTTAATAAAATTTGGGCAATATAACGGCTATATTCTTAACTAGCCCCCTGAAAAGCAAACATGTACACAGCCTCTCAGAGGCACAACAGTTTATATCAATCATATACCACATCCACAGTTATTCTCAAGCAACACTTATATATGTCATTCATTCCATACCATTCCTTATCCCCATACTACCATAATTAATACATAATGTGATCATAGCTACAATGTTCTCTTCATATACAAAACATAATAGGGTATATATATATATATATATATATATATATATATATATATATATATATATATATATATATATATATATATATATCTGTATATACATGCCACAAAAACAATCCTTTTAACTTTTTGGCTTCAGATTCTTTTCTCCTTTGTGTACCCATGCTCCAGACTAGCTGTACCTGCACGCAGTAATTCTACGTGCTGAGCATTAAACATGCCCAGCGGTGACTAAAAATCATAGTATTTCCCTATAATATAAATGTATTAATAATTTTAACTTAAGTGGCTTATTATCGATTTTTCTTATCTAAAAGCAATATTTATTTTATGAATGACTAATTTTCTGTTCAATTCATAAATCCTTTTATATTTTCAAGTTAATCCTTAAACTTTTCATTTATTACAAAAATACCCCTTTTTACTCTATTAATTACTAGTTTACCCTTTTAGTCCTTATTTTCTTATCTTACCTTATTAGTTAATTTATAATTTACCGTTTAATCCTTAATTTAAACTTTTTCATGTAAAATTACATTTTAGTCCTCTAACTTTATATAGTTGACTTTTTAATATTTATTTCTTTTATTACTTTTATCAATTAATCTTACCCTTTTAGTCAAATTACCATTTTACCCCTAACTTTTAAATTCTTTTCATTTTAGTCCTTTTTCATATAAAACTTTCATTTTAACTTATCTTTCACACTTTTAACATTTTCTTATCAATATGCCCCTAGTACAGACCCGGCAGAAAACTCTCAGACCGGATATGCGGGACGTGGACCCCACAGGGCCACAACAGAATGAGAAATGACCTCCAAGAATCATTTCTCATATAACATATGACATGTGACAGTACGTATGATAAATATACTATGGAGATCAGTGATCCGTCCATAGTAAAGCAAGTCGCCATGACCTGCACCGCGGTATATGTATCCCTATGGCCAGCCAATTATATCCTGAACTAGGTTTTACTGCCTGACTCTTTCTAAGGGCACATATTTTCTTAATTTCTTACTTTTCATTACTTGTCAATACAGTGTCAATACTTTATCATTACAGTTAATCTTATTTACACATTTTACGAAATATTTTGCAGTAATTCACCATATAATCAAGAAATTATGCCATAACACATTCAAATTTCACATTTTTCAACTAATACCTAATTAATATTTATTCCGAAAATATTCATTTAATTCCCATAAATTCTATAAAAATTCATAATCATTAATTTACATTAGTATTGACATTAGGAAGCTTAAAACCACTAAAATCATCAAATCTCACACTAGTTTCTTAGGAAATACCATTCGGCCAAACCTATAGCTCTCTCATATCATTGGTTTTTCTTTCATTTAAAGTTTTTAATAGGCTTATATGACTCCTAAATGCATGAATATAACAATAATTTCAATTATATCACAATACATAAAAATTTTCTTAAGAAACCTAAAGGAATTTCATTAATTTAATTGGGAAATAAAAGGATTTATTAGCCACACACCTTTTTCTTTGGATTAGCCTTGCCTAGGCTTCCTTTCCTTTCCCTTTAGCTTGAGAACTTTGCTCCTCTTCTTGAAATCCTTAACAAACCGAAATTTCAATCCATTATAACTCAATTATTTTGGCTTCAAATGCTAAATTTAACAGCAAAAATGAACTCTAGGCACCCAAAACTAGTAGTAGGCACCTAAAAACCAAAGAAAAAGCCATGAATTCACATACCAAATTTTGACACCTAAACTTTAGCTCTAAATTTCTCTTGCTTTTCTTCTTTGAATCAAGGATTGGAGCTGATGAAGGCAATCTAGAGAGGCTGAAATCACTTTAGGAGGCTTTGATTTGGTGAGAATTGGTGAAGAAATGAAAACAAAAGAGAGGAATTAAAGAGGTAAGCAATTCGGCCACCAAGAGGGAAGAAGAAGAAAGGAGTTGCTGCTGGAGATTTCTGGAGAATTTCACCTTATATAGGTCTTCTAATTGGGCTATGGGCTGGGCTTTAAGTGGGCCTTACACTATTTATTAGTTTAGGCCCAAAATTACCCCATTTAAGCCCTAATTAATTTCTCTCACTTAACAACTTCACTTTTCTTCAAATTTGATTCCATTATTCATATCATATCAAAAATAGGCTACCCATAAAATTTCATCCCAATCGGAGTTCGTTTTGGGCCCGATTCAATTTTATCGGTCCAATTAAATCATATCGATCTGATTCCAAAAATACCAGTGTGGCCAAAAAATTTACTTTTTGCTACCAAAATAATCTACATATTATTTTATACATACATATAATTTTTGATAATTTTTAGACTTCATTTGATATTTTTAGAAATTAAAACGATCAAAAATTCAATTAAAAACCCTAAACCCTAATTTCTCGATTTTCGTTCTTTTGGCTTTTGGAGGTCTATTTGACCTCAATTTCACTTCAAATTTCAACCTCGAACTACTCGTGACTAGTACTTTCCAATAGTCCAATAAAAATTTTTCCACTTCCGGGTGTCATTTTCAGCCCGAAGACACTATTCACTGTCGAAAAGTACTATTCACGATCAGTCCGACGTTGAGGCCATTACAGTTTATATACTGAAATAAGTTGAGATATTCGTGGATTATAGCTAACAAAATAAATAGTGGTGATGATTGAGCAAAGTAAGACCTAGTCTCTTTCTATGCTAAGGAAATGGTTCGTGCCTAAATAGCCATTATAACATGCCTTTGCAAGATTGTGCATCCATTATGAATGCCAATTTTGGACCTCGATAACAGAAATTATTTCTTTAATGTAGCTTTCATGAGAGTCAACAAGTTGGTCACTTGTAAGAATATGAGAAACTGTTAATCGTTGTTGTAGAACTTGATTTCTCACAAAGTGAAAGTCCAGTGCGATGTATTTCATACAGGAGTGGAAGATAGGATTGCGATATAAATAGGTGGCACCATTATTGTCGTAGTAGATGGTTGGAGTGGAAGAGATTAGTTGATGGAGTTTTTGCAAGAAGTTAGTAATCTAATTGAGTTCAGTAGTGGTGGCAACAATGGCTTTATATTCAGCTTTAGTTGAACTTCGAGCAATGTTTTTTTTATTTTTTGGAAATCCAATTGATAAGGGAGCTACCAATAAAGAAATATAAGCGAAAGTGGATGTAAGATCATTTGAATTGCTAGCCCAATTAGAATTTGAGAATGCATGTAAAGATGTGTTGGTAGTTTTTTTTGAGATGGATTCCATGATGTGGGGTGCTTTGAAACTATCGAATAATTTATTTAATGGTTGTCCAATGTGTGGTAGAGGGGTTGTGCATAAATTGGGTTAATTTATTTACGAGAAAGGAAATATCAGGTGGAGTAAGAATCAAGTATTGAAGTGAGCCGATAATTTGTTGAAATTGTACCTTAATGTAGCTTTAAGCTAATTTTGTTAGACATGGGAGTTGTCATCAATTTGGCATCAAACATATGTGCTTTGGAGAGGATGTGAGTGATGTATTTGTATTGAGACAATTTAACTTCGATCTCTATAAAGTAGTCAAGAGAGCTAGGGTCCTTTAAAGAGAATATGGAAGAGAGGTTTGTAATAAACTACTTTACTATGCGGAGGTTATTACCGATGATAATAATATCATCAGCATACACTAGTAAATAGATGAGAACAAAACCACTATGAAAGATGAACAATGGATTATCAGAGATTGAGTTATGGAACTTTTATTGAAAAAGATAGGAATTTAATTCATGATACTAGGCTCTTAGTGCTTGGAGGAGGCCGTAAATGGCTTTATTTAATTGATACACATGTTCTGAATATTCTTTATTTTGAAAACTAGGAGGTTGTTGCATAAAAATATTGTCAGTTAATGTACCTTGAAGGAATGCATTGTTAACGTTGAGTTGACATAATTCTCAATCACAATTAATAACCAAAGTGAGAACTATACAAATTGTGGTCAACTTAACAACGGGACTGAATATTTTGGTGAAGTCAATACTTGGGCATTGGTGAAAGCCCTTAATGACAAAGTGAGCTTTGTAATGAGATATAAAGCCATTCAGGCTGGTTTTGGTTCTAAAAATCCACTTGCAACCTGTTAGTGGTTATGCCATAGACCATACTTTTGGTTCTTTATGTAATATCACATTTTATTTTACAAAGTTGAATTTTCTTTATGTTATTATATTTTGACATGTTAGAATATAATAATATTTGTAAATAACAATTTAATGTTATTTTGACTATCCCTAGTTATTTATCATTAAATGAATAATGATAAATAAAACTAGTACGAGTTTGATTGATAATTATGGAATGATTATATATGGTGATATAAATCAAACTTGTAGGTACTCGTTAGAGAATAGAGTACTGGGTTGACCCGCTATTAGATACTACATGGGTTAATGTCATTGATGATCTCATTATGTTATTGATCCTTAGATCTGAGATTATCATAGTATCCTACATGAGGAACATTATTTTTTGACATAACTAAACATTATCTTTAATCGGATAATAATAAAGGTTATGATTTGACATGATGAGAATTATGTAGAGGATAATGAATAATCAAGATAAAATTTGTCCCTCTCTTATGAGAGGGATATCTATTGGGCCCCTCGATAAATAGGACTGAGAAATATATGGCCGTGCTCAATGTCATTTGATATTATCAGTCTACTTAGTGATCGAGAAATTATATGTTTGAACTATATAAGTTTGACATGGACCATGACTTATATCCAAACAAGATATCACGTGACAAAAAGGATTATAACATGTTTTATTAGGTTAAAATCGAATTATCGATATTCATATTATTTGGATAGTCATAATATCTTGTTAGAGATCACTTATGACTTGTGGGTCCGTAATGGGATTAGGGCCCATAGCCAACATAATATAAACCTATTAGGTCACGCACATAGAATGTGATGAATGGACTAAGAGTTAATTTAGGCATTTCAAATTTTATTTTGTAATAAATTAAAATTTGAAATAAATAAATAAATAAATAAATATTAATTAAGATTAATATTATAATTCATATTTTAAATAAGAAATAAGGTATTTCTTATTTTAATAGGAGATGTGGACCCGAAATTATCTCTCTCTCTTAATTAGGGTTAGGCTACCTATATATACATATGATATGTAAGGTTTGTAACCTTAAGAGACACATTAGAAAGTGAGGCATCACTTTGAGAGAAGAGAAAAGAGAGAAAAACGTTTTCTATAACCTTAGCCGCCACAGAAGGGAGCTAGCATCCCTGACAAGTTCATTCGACGCGTTCGAGTGTGGATACCAGTAGAGGGTATTTATTTCTTGCGAGACAACACCTACAAGACATTTTTTAAGAGATTAGTAATCGTTACTCTCGCTCACAATTGATTCAATTGAATCGGATGGATCCTGGTGGGTTTCCTAATTTCGCTGCATTTAAGTTTTTATTTTTATTCGAAACCTAACACAACCAACTATATTTTGGGTAGGGTTAGGAGGAACAAGTGTTTAGGTGCTATTTGTGATAAGTGCATTATATTTTGCGTTTAAAGCATCACGTTGTTGATAATATTGATTAGCTTGTTCGACTATGGTGGGTTCAAGTAAAAGAAGAGTTGTTTTAAGGAATAAAAAGATAAGATAAAAAAATAAAGGTGTTTAAGAAGTAATGCTCTCATGCCAAGAGGCGCTCTGATACCATAATAAGAGTATAAGATTAAAGAAGGAATAATAATTTCATTTAATTGATATTTGATTTAAAAAATGAGTAGTATGTATATAGAAGTTTATAGGCTGAAATAAATTAAGATATTCCTAGATTATAGTTAATAAAATAGATAGTGGTGATGACTGAGTAAAGGAAGACATGGTATGATTTAGTCTTTATTTTGTTAAAGAAATAATTCGTGTCTAAAGAATCAGTATAACAACAAGGTGAGGTTAATAGGTTTAACTTACAAGCTTAGTAAAACATCATTTGCTTATCTTACCTTTGCAGTTGGTTGCTTCCACCATATTTAATTAATGTTCTTACTCTAGATGTTTCTTTTCTTAGTAGAGGAATTAGGAGTTAATTTTAGCGTTTCTTAAAGAAATGTTGCCCGAAATTATATTCGTATGATCCTTTATTATTTAATTTCCTTTTCTTTCTCATTTTTTAATGTATGAGCTTTCAAAAAAAACTTATAAAAATAAAATAACTTATTTTTCTTTTATAGAAAAATGATAATTCTAAACTAAAACCTAATACTATATTTGGAGTGATTTTACCCATGGCATAATTTATGGCCAAAAGTGCAATTTACCACCTGAAATTTGACAAAAAGAGTAATTAAACCCCTAAAGTTTGTTTTGGTATAATATTTACTCTAAAGTTAACAAATTGGGACAATGTCAATGAATCTTTAATTTTAACTATTTCGTCAGTTAACTGCTGACGTGACATTGAAATTATGCCAAAAAAATAGATCCATCAGTTTTGAGATTACATTACACCAATTTGTAAACTTTAATGGGAATATTGCATCAAAAAAATATTAAAGGGTTAAATATTTTTTTATCAAATTTCAGGGGATGAATTGTACTTTCAGCCTATATTTTATTATTTAATAAGTTGTAAAAATTTATTTATGTTGACAAACTCATATTTAAGAATATGGAATGATTTTTTTTTAAAATCCCAATAGTTAAAAAAAGTATATAAGTTTAAACATCTTTCTTTTTTTTTTTTGGCTGAAGGTGCAACTTGGTACCTATTGTTTGGCAAAAAGGGTAATGTAGATTATAAAGTTCCATTTGATGCAATATCAGTTTCAAAATTTGAAAATCGGTGCAATGTCACTCATATGCTAATGTCACCGTTTGTTTGATCAAGCACCATCAGTCGACTGCTGACATGGCACGCTGGTTGACACATGACATTTCAGTTGGCAATATGTGGATGAAGATGTGGCATTTGAGGGACACGTTAGCTGACACGTGTCCCTTATATGCTCCTTACATGACATTCCTCCCTCCTCTACTCTTCCTTCTCCTCCTCCTTCTCTTTCTTTTCTTTATTTATTCAGATCTAAAAACTCCAAATCCCAGTGAAACTCTCATTTCTCCTTCTCCCTTTATTCAAATCACAAAAATATCCAAATTCACACTCAAACAATAAGAAGCACCAATCAAACACAATCATCTATAAAATAACAAGAAGAAATAAATGACGAAGAGCCCAGTACATGCTAATGATGGGGATGACTTTTTGAAGTAACTTGTTTTTGATTTACTGTTTGGTTTTGTTTGTTGGTCGTTTTGTTAGGGTAACTAATATTTTATGGTTCTGGTTAACGGTTGAAGATGTAAAAGAGATGTGCAAGACACACAATTGCGATATGCGAATTGGAGCCTTCACTTTAGGGGTTAATCGCATCACAAGAGCTACTATTTTTAGAGGTTGGAAAGCTTGAGAGTTACCATGAATAAAGATGGAAGCTTCAAGGATGCTCCTAATTCTTGTCCATTACTTTGATATTGCCCAATTAATTGTGAGGGATCTTCCAAGGGTTTTGTTTTGTAATAATGTAATCACCTGAACTCTTACTCCTTATTATTGTGGATTATCATCCCAAGAAATGGAGGAATGCCTGCAATTATACGATTCAAACATACTAGATTGTTTTGATAATCATATTAATCTTTTGCGTTAATTTTTTTTATAATAAACTCTACTACTAGTTGTTCATCCCATAACTCACTATTCGTTACAGCTGATGTATTTTATAAATGATTGAACATTTAATGGTTAGAAAAATAAAAATAAGCTGTGTGCATACAAGATTACTCCATTAGAAACCATAGTTGATATATTAGAATCCAAAAATTGATTGTTGTTTATGGCTGCGCATAAAATGAAAACTCTAAAGGATAGTCACACCAATAATTCTAAAAGTTTATAATCACTTCCTCCTACAACAATACCATGAATTCTTTTCTCAGGAATGAATGCCTGCATGTTTTCTTTCACCCAACTCATGGCATGGCTTGCATTAGCACTCATTTATTTCACATACTCATTAGAGAGCCCAACCAAAAGTTATAATCCAGTCCCATTAAGTGCCTTGAGGACGCTATGATCAACATCATAAAAGAACAGCCGAAGAGTTTTCACATACAAAACTAAGGAACCAAAAGAAAGATAAATGAAAAGAACAGTTGAAGAGATAAATGAAAAGAACAGTTGAAGAGTAAAATTGCACTTCTCTTTAGACAATCTAAAATGGAAAAAGAGAAGAAACTAATGATCCCGCAAAACCATAGTAGACTAAACAAAATATTGTAAAAGTTGAACCTAATAAACATAATTATTTTGAGTTCTTTGCTTACTAACTTAACAACTATATCAATTATTTGAGAGAAGAGCAAGGGAGGAGTACACGAACGCTATTTCAATAATTATTTTTAGACTATCTTCTAATTCTAGGATGCAAATGATACAAACCATTATGGAGATTTTTGAAGTGCACAAACTTGCTTATAAAAGAGAACTTGCGAAACAATGCTTGTCACCTTGCTGCTAGACTCTAAAGGCTTCTCTTTCCCACCTTCCTCAATTACAACAAAACTGTCTGCAGTATTATCAATTCAACTTTCATCCGCAAACCCAAAATATGAAGTTTTTTGACCATGCTCTATCGGCGTTTTAAAGATTCCAACGCTTTTCGGTGAGTTGAAATCATTGTTGTGGGAGGAGAGGTGGCTGAGGGTTTTTGCAGATAGATATGGAGGTTAAAATTTTTGTTTTACTTTTTTTTTTAAGATCACGTGACATGCACATGAGGGGACATATGTCAGCCGACGTGTCTCTCAAATGCCACATCATCGTCCACATGTTGCTAGTTGGAATGCCACGTGTCAACCATCGTGCTATGTCGCCGGTCAGCTGATGGTGACTGACCAAACAAATGGTGACGTTTGCATAGCGTAGGGTGACATTGTATCAATTTCCAAAATTTTAGGGCTGACATTGCACCAATTGAAATTTTAAGGTCTAAATTACCCTTTTTGCTAAATATTAGGGATTAAATTGCAATTTTAACTTTTTTTTTTCAATAAAAGTTTAAACATTTCACAATTTTCTTTCAATGAAAGAAATCTTACATTTCTAAAAATAATTACTTCATAAATGTATTTTCTTTTTAAAATCACAACATTTTTGAAATTCTAAATTTATAACCTGGGGTTTTTTTTTTTGAGGAATAATTTATAACATATGCTAATTTATGAGAAGTTTTTCAACTGTAGTTTGTAAGTGTGGATTTTTAATATCGACCAGAAAAAAAGTGAATTTTAAAGTTGACATCCTAAATAGCAAAGGCATAAAATGTGTTTACTGTTTAGGGTTTTAGTTGAGTTAAATGATTTTGTGAGGCTATCCCAATTTCCAATTTCCTTCCCGCGGATTCTCATTTCTCTTTTCTGGAGTTGCTCTGCCCCTTCGATTCTCTCCATTACAAATTGCCTTGTTTAGATTCTTCATTGCTCAAAGGTCCGTAATTATTGTCGTACACTGTCAATTATTTTGTCCATTTATGTCTATTTCGTTTTCTTTTGTTTCCGAGTACTAATTCTTTCACTAGTTTTAGCATTTTTTTGTTCTTCCCTGGATTCTTGTTTATGTATTTCTTTTAAATTATTATCAGCCCAACAGAGGAATTCGCAAGGTTCGTCTGAAGGGCGTAGATGTTCAATGCAGTCTAAATTTTTTATTCCAGTATTTGATTTCTTTTGCTAAGTTACGTTAATATCAGGTTCAAAAGAAAATTTATTTTATCGTTTCTTTTGATCAGAATATTATCATTAGCCAATATGGGTTTCTGTATTCATTTGGGTACCTGCTGTTGTCGTGTAAGAAACCCGATTGTGATTCTTATCTGTCAATGGGTCTTTATGCTGGCTTTTCCTTTTTACTACTTAGCTTAGTTCATCACATTTTGAATGTCTATTTGACTTTGATGTATGTAGGTTCTCAGAAAGTTATCTAAATTTGTTCTTAAAGAACTAAACTTTAATCTTCAGAAAAAAGGATGTCTGGAAGAAACCGTGGCCCCCCTCTTCCCATGAAAGGCATGCCTCATGCTGGGCTACCTCCTGCCATGCATGAATCACACTTGGGCAGAGGTGTAGGACCGATGCCACCCCATCCAGGCCTACTAGAAGATATGAGGGAAACGCACTTTGGGATAGATCCCAGAAGGCTTCCTCCTCATCCTGCAATAATGGAGGAGCGTCTTGCTGTTCAACACCAGGACATTCAAGGTTTGCTGGCTGACAACCAGAGGCTAGCTGCAACCCATGTTGCACTTAAGCAGGAACTAGAAGCTGCCCAGCATGAGTTGCAACAGATGTCACACTTCGCGGATTCCTTTCATGTGGAAAAGGATGTGCAGATGAGGGAGTTGCATGAGAAGTCCTTAAGGTTGGAGGCGGATCTTCGGGAGTTGGAGGCTATGCGGGCTGAGCTTCATCATGTTCGTGTTGATATTAAGGAACTTACTGATGTCAGGCAGGATCTTACAGGTCGTGTACAAGCAACGACACAGGATTTGGCAAGGTACAATGCAGATTTGCAACAAGTGCCAGCTTTGAAGGCAGAAATTGAGAGTATGAAGCAGGAATTGCAACGTGCACGGTATTTGTTTTAAGAAATTTTAACTATTTAGTGGAAAAAGAATTAAATTAAGTTTGTGTTTCAGTAAATTGAGTTTGGGTTTCAGGCATGTCTTTTTTAATCGTGATTTTTTTTGTTTGTTTTTTTGCAGAGCTGCCATTGAGTATGAGAAGAAGGGGTATGCAGAGAATTATGAGCATGGTCAGGTGATGGAGAAGAAATTGATTGCAATGGCAAGAGAGTTGGAAAAGCTTCGTGCAGAGATTGCTAATGCAGAGAAGAGAGCTCGTGCTGCTGCTGCTGTAGGCAATCCAGGTAGATTGTCCCTTTATTAATTCTTGGTGTTTTTTGTTATGAGAAGCATGCGATATATTTGAATATTGGGAATGGCATGTAAAGAGGACAGACAAGGAGCGGCACAACTAGTGTAGCAACGTTCTCTTTCCATGGAATACAAATGTTATCAAAAAGTAAAAAATGCATCACTACAAGGGGCGTGGGGTTTCTTATTGAATGTAAATGATTAAAAAATGTAAAGCAGGGAAGCAGTTAAAGCAAGAGGCCTCTTTGGGGTATATCAGCTCTTGAATTTTCTTGTGCAATTAAAATGGAATGCTTTAGGTTCTGGCAATCATTTTTGTCAAATAGTACAATGAAAAGAAACTTTCGGGTTAAAATGTCCCAAAAGAAAACCTTCTAGTTTTAGAAAGAAAATAGGCGGGCACATAATAAAGGGAGGAAAAATGTAGGGAATAAAAGTTTTATGAAAGAATGCTACTTCTTTTATTTTCTGGATGGGAGGAAAATAATATTTAGAGAGATAATGTGCAAACCTAGTTTTGGCTACAATATAGAATGTTTTTCTTTGAGGTTTGCTAAGTGTAGGTCTGCCATCTACATCTTAATGTTAGGGTCAGATCACTTGTCTAACCCCTAAACTGATAGGATCACTTGTTCTCGCCCATCTAATTTGGGGTTCAATTGTGTTGGATTTCCTAGTTAGCATAGAAATCCTTTATATTTCCTAGTTAGAATATGACTCTATTTTATATTCCTAGTAAGAATTTATCTTTCCTTATTAGAACAGGACTATGACTCTTTTTGTTTTTCTCTGTAACTAGCTTGTAAATTTTAAGAATATTAAGGTAAGAAAATTAATAAAATTTTTACTATTCTCAAAAATTTTCATGGTATCATAGCCGTACTCTTTCTAGAAGTTGAGTTTTTTCCTTCTAAAGAGGTCAAGTTTTCTCTCTCTTAGCAGTAGGTTCGATTTTTTGATCTATAGTAACTGGCTTTGAACAAGTCGCAATAGGTTGAGTTATCATACCTCTTTATTGCCCATGCTCTTTTCTGGAGATAGGGTTTTCTCTCTCCTAGCACTGGGTTTTTCTGTTTCTGGCAGTACCAGATTTGTACAAGTGCCAAGAAGTTGAGTTACCGAGTCCCCTTCTTGTCACCGCTCCCATATGAAGAAAGCCCAGCTGCAGTTGAGCCTGTCCCTGGAGAACACCGCTATCCATCACTGTGCGTGAGTACACTTGCCTTTAGAAGATTCTGCTGCACTGTTCACTCTCTGGCAAATGTAGGAGTGTGACACTGTCTTCGGTTGCCGTCCACTGCTGGGTCTTCTCTGACCACTTCGCCTGCTGTTGCTGAAAGCAGCCAGGAGGTTATCGGTCCTTGGCTGATTTCTTCATTTTTTGAGTCTTCTCCCTTACAGGCTGATTTACTTGCACGATTCAAACCTATGCTCAACATCAGTGTCTTGATACAATATTTTTCTGGTGTTGAGCAGAGACTAGTAGGAGCCTTAGAAAACTTCAAGAGGTGCTGCCATTTAATTTTGTACCATGAGTACCTCATGAGAAATTCCAAGATTTTATTCGATGACAGTAATTTCTTGGGGTTCCATTTAGACAACTATCACATATTAATTTGCAAGTTGGGCACGTGTGATATCTATGTATCAACTTGATGGGGAGTGTTGGGTTTCCTGGTTAAGATAGGGATCCTTTATATTCCCTGGTTAGAATAGAGCTCTTTTATAATCTTAGTTAGAGTTTATCTTTTCTTCTTAGAATAAGACTGACTCTTTGTTTTTCTCTATAAATAACTTGTACGTTCTGAAAATATTAAAATGAGAGAATTAATAAAATTTTTATTATTCTCAAAAATCTCAAATTGATTATTTAATGAGTTCATTTAGTCTTTACTAATTTTAGTTTACTGATCAGATTTTGCATTGCATGGTAATTTAAACCTTTTTTGCTGACTCTTTGTTTTTCTCTATAAATAGCTTGCACGTTCTGAGAATATTCAAATAAGAGACTTAATAGAATTTTTATTATTCTCAAAAATCTCGAATTGACTGTTTAATGAGTTCATTTAGTCTTTACTAATTTTAGTTTACTGATCAGAGTTTGCATTGCATGGTAATTTAAACCTTTTTTGCTCCTAGGGATCTTGTTTTATCAATAATGCTCACTTTTAGTTCGTATTTTTAACCCTATCATGCTTTTGGATGCTTTTTTATATGCAGGTGCTGCTTATAATGTGACTTATGGGAATCCTGAAGCAGGTTATGCAGGAAACCCTTATCCTGTTGGCTATGGCATGAATCCTGTAAGCTGGTTACTTTCTGTATTATGTCAGTGCATATCGAATGTTCATTTTTTGTATTTGTGTCTTATGTCTGTTGCACTTCCATGTGATTATGCCTTTATTACTGCATTTCATTAATCAATTGGATAATGTTCGTTTTGTTCAAATTTCAGATTCAAGCTAATGCTGAAAATTATCCTCAATATGGAGTTGCACCTGCTCATTGGGGTACATATGACATACAGCGGGGGGCCCAAGGACACAGATAGACTAGTTTCCCTGTAGCTAAGATGGGTGTGAAATGGTATCTCAGGCTGCAACTTTTTAGATACTTAAGTTTTAATTTTCACTATTCTCATGATAGTTTTTGGGGACAATGCTCGTCTATTTGGTTTGGTGAAGTTGTACCTGAATATAAGGACCGCTCATGTTATTGCAGGTGTAGTATAATGTTACTATTTGGGAATATTCTAATGCAAATATCAGCATAAACTCTGCTTCTTTTCTTCGAAGGTGTATTTCCAACATGAAGTGGATAAATTCTTTATCCTACAGGATAAACAGTCCAAATTTTATGTTGCATGCTTTTATTTTGTGAACTATGCTCTGTAGTGCTGAGCTATTTAGTTGTAGAATTGGTTAGTTCTAGAATTTAAAAAGGTCAGATACATGTGTTATCTGCTTTTATATTTTGATTAATGTTTGTTGGCAATGTATTTGGTTGTAGGATTGACTGCTTTGAATATTTTATTTTTGTTATTGTGAATTGGCTTGTTGTTAATTCACAACTGAGTTGTTAATCCAATCTTCTTTTAACTGTGAGCAAGAGTATTATTCCTGTTGTATTCCTTGATTGATTACTCGAGCAAGGGTTTCTACTTTAGGATACCTCACGATAATTACTTTGTTGAACCTCAGTCTTTTTTTGAACTCAAATTAATGTGGTGATTAGTAGCTATCTTCTTTATTCTGCAAAAGTGGAGATGCTATACGCTTATGTTTGTATAGGATTGGATTTCCTGGGAAGATAATGGAAAATCTGGGTTGCTGATTGAGCTCTGCTAACTCTGCTTTGAGAATTTCGGATAAGGCCCAATGCAATGCTTAGTTAAGTCTTAAGCTTATATGTAGCTTGCCCTGTCTCTATCTCTCCTCTCCCCTCTCTCCCCACACTCACCTTATTTTGCAGATACTGAGGGGTTCAAGCAAACCTAAGAGAGCTTTGAATGAATTATGGTCTTTTGAATAAATGTACCTTTTGATGGGCTCTTAGTTGATAACCTCGAAAAGTAATTGCTGTTTATGATGTATTAAAATTATCATGCTCTCCTAAACAAGCTTTTCTTCTTTGGTAGTATCATCTCTGGTAAACTCGCTAATATTTGCTTCAACAAAGGAACTTTCTAGACTACAGCTTTCACTTTTCTGTCTAAAGTTGTGTTTTGAATTAATTGGGATTCATCTAGGATTTGGAGATTGTGGATTTTGAACCTTTTTGGTTCATTATAGGTCACTAGAAAGTAGAAAGTAAGTATGAGTAGATCCATTTGCACGGTTGCATACCCTGATTGGTTACATGCAGAATCATTTTCAGGATATGATGGGAAACAATTTGGAGCCTTGATCTGCCTTTGTAGTACCTGATGTTCCATAAATTGCAATTATATGTTATAAAAGACATTTATTTTACATTTTGTTCTTAGCTTGGCATTGCTTACCTCCCTTTTTTTGTTTTGGTTGATGTTTATAAGGGAAATGCTTTTTTCTGTAGCCTATGTATTAAGGATTATTTCCTTGTACAAGAAAAAATTTCAGAGCATATAGCATGTTCTCTTGTCCTGCATTCTCAATGAAGTTGCAAGCTACCTTCTCTCTCTCTTTCTCTCACATGAGGCACATCATCACAAATATACATGGATATATTTTTGCATGTGTCTGGTGTAAGACACGAGATCTGCATCCTTTCCTTTTGTTTATTTCTCATTCTGTGTGGGGTTCTCCTTGGATCATGTCCCTTCAGTTTCTTCCGAGTCACACATTTTGATGCAAGGCACAAGCAGTGTAAAATAGGAGTTAAACATTTGAGGCCGGATACTTTTCTCCTCTCCATTGGCTTCTTTGTGGATTTGCTAAGAGGGGCATAATTTGTTTTCCCTTTCTGAAATGGATTCTGCCCATCTGTCATTATTAGAAAACTATTAGAACTTGAATGGTAGTGCCTTTTCTCCACCAATGGTTTATCTGGCTTGACCGGCTGAGGAGGAGAATCATTCTGTTTACCCTTTTGAAAGGGATTCTCTTCATATACCATCCTGTAAGAAGAATGGAATCCAACTAATGGGGCAAGCTTGATAATTGGTTCTTTGATGAGGCATGTTCGACAGTGAAGCTGCATTTTTCATGTAATGATCAAGTAAGTGATGCAACTTCACTGCTAGTAAACACTCTTTATTATCTTTCTGCATTTTGCTTCTCCTTTGATGGGGCCAGACAAATCCTTTTCTTCTTATGTTTTGTAGCACTTGGTAGGAGCCTCCTCTTTTAATAAGTGTTAGTCTTTAAAATGAAGAAATCAGATTATAAGAGCTTTCTTCTGGCCAAAAACATTGTCAATGCATACATTATGTTCCCTGCAGATACATGTAGCTGCAAAGTTGGGGTTTGATTTTGCATGTGTGACTAGGAGTCTTGATTGGATGTTTCCTCATTAGTTTAAGCAAAGGATGGTGGAAACCTTAATGGAGTAATGATTAAATGTAGGATATGTGATGGAAATTTGTTGTTAGCTTTAACCTTTCATGGCCTAATGTATGAAATTAGAGCTCTAGGCAGCGATAAAAACAAATCAGTTAATTTCTGTAGGAAAAAAAACTAAAAAAGTGCTGTTATACTGAGCTTGCTGTGATACAGTATTGGGATATGCAATAAATGGAATTTTTTTAATAATTTTGGAAGTTTTGACTTCCTTACCAAGTCAAATCATTTAGAAGACCTGAGCTTTCCATTGGAGAGAATAATTAAAGCTAGAAATGTGTTGTAATGTTGCACTTGAGGTGCTTGTATTGCTAGGATGTACTAATAAGTGGCAAGTTTTATTTTCAAACTTTTGGATATCTTCACTCAATCAAAGCATTTAGGAAAGCTGGGGTTTTCTATTTAAGAGAACAAACGCCCCATTTTCTTAGCCATGGTGAATTAGAAGTACATTCAACAGTGTTTGTATTTGGCATTTAAGTTTTATCCTAGTGACTGCATGAGGTGGAGTTATTGTGTTAAGCAGCAGGCTAGTGTTATCCCATCTTGTTTGGAAGTTTGTGTTCCACTTGTCCATGTTATCTGCCTTTTTCTGGACCAATTAAATTGTAACAATTTTTTTACGGAGGCTGGTCATTGTTTATCAATGGTTGTTTACATATTTTGCCTAATTTGGTCTCCGTTATCTTTTCTAGTCTGCTTGATGTGTCATGTCAGTATCGTTGCACACTTTTTCCTGGAGATTTCTTGGAATTCTTATGGTCTTTTAACTTCTGTTAGTTGTGAAAGTGGTGTATGATGCTTCTTCTGTACGAGATCATAGTATATGCTTCCGTATGTGAACATAGAGCTTATAACATTGCTGTTTATTAAGCTCTTCTTCTTTTCCTTGTCTGCTTGGTGGCTTGGGCAAGATTATTTGTTCTGATTTTAAAGCATCTTCTCCTTCTTCCCTAGCATTTAGGATGAGTTTGCCTTGTCTATGGTTCATTGGCATCTGTGCTTGACATTTATGTGTTGATTGTTTTGCTTTATATTATGTTCTCATTCATGCTGACATTTTTACAGTTTTGTTTTTCAGGCTTGTGAACTTCAAGGTCCGAAACTACTTTGCCTAGTCTGCGAGATTTTCCTGAGGTATATCTCTCTCTCTTGTTTTTGGTCTATAAGTTCACTTTTTTCATACGTGAATGGACCTTTAATCTTTCCTAAAAATAGGTTTTATTGTTTGTTAAGTTAAAGTTCATTATATGAATTATTTATCTCATATAGATTCATCATCTAGTGCTCTGGTTTTGACATAGTATGCACCTTGGTTATTTATCATGTAATTGCAGACAACACCGGAGAACATAATACAAGCCTTTCTGAGAGTCACTCAATTCTTTATGGAATTTTTTAATGATGTCCAATTGACACTAACTGAGACAAAAATAATAATAACTGTTTGTTTACTTTTGTAGAATTCTCTCCTGACTTTTCCTGAATTTTTACCATTTAATTGGGTTAAATAAGCTGAATTTCGCTTGCAGGTTCTGATATTTGTACAGATCCAAAAATGAGAAACTGAACTTAAGGTCCAGCGTTGAAGTTAATTGGAGATTTTAATTGGAATTTTGGGTGCTTGGATTGCCCCCTGCATGAAGTTGGCTATTCTTCTGAGGTTTCCGGAGGCTTGAAGAGAGCCTTGTTAATTGGCTGAGTTCTTGCCGTTATTATTGGGTGAGAAGTTCTTATAGGAGGAGATGCATATGACCACACATTTCAGAAAAATACAAGAGGGAATTGGAATTGGAGGGATTTGCTTTCTATTTAATCCTTATGGCCTAATATTGTTTGAGTGGCCTGATATTACATACGGTATATGTTTGGCTTTCAATTTTTATTTATTTTTTCTTCTTTCTGGAAACTGCTCCATATTTGACAACAAGGGAATTGAGAAGTCTTGTGTTATTTTTATCGCCGTCTCTTTCGTCTTTTTAGCAATTTGAATGACATATTGCAAGTGGAACACTTTTTTTTTTAAAGCATACTATGTAAAATGATGATTGAATTTAGGTAAGTTGTAACAAAACTTTAATGGCGAGCTTTTGAATTTGTTGGCTAAATTAACATATTAAAAGCAAAGAAGATAATTATAGTCACTTGTTGAAAAATACAAGATAAAAAGGAATCCTAATAAGCTTGTTTAAATAATTTGCAGACAAGTTTATGGCGTTACATGTATATTAGGTTTTATTATTTTGATTACAATTTTTACTTTAATATGCTTCATTCGCAGGAAAAACGTATAATATCATTGAAGTGTCCAATAAAATCAGAGTTTAGGATATAAATTGATGGTACTACGAATTAGGCCTAAGAAGAAAGAGGCTCAACACACTAATAGGTTTCTCAAGAGAAAATAAAAAATCAAAGCAATAACCAGGAAAAAGAGAGCAGTTCTTTTTGCTGAAATTCAAATTCAGTACGCAACATTTTGCAGGAAAACAGCAGATTGGGAAAGAGAGTGAGAGAGTGAGAGAGAGAGAGAGAGAAAAAAAAGAAGAAGGTGAAAATGGTGTTATCATTTTCATCCTCTCATGTGGAATCCAAATTTCTCAGAATTAACCCAAACTCAACTCTTTTTCCGACTACTAAACTCCGCCCTTTCTTTCTCATTTGCTCTCCTCAATCATTTCACCAATCCTTTCCAAAACTTCAATTTCTGTCCAATCCACAAATCCCATCAATAAAATCCAACCAGAAACCGCTTTCCCCGACTCTTCTTCATTCTGGCATTTCACCGGATAACTTAAGTGCCAATAATCACAAGAGTTTCAGAGATTGGATTGAGGCGGTTGGTGAGGGAATATCCGTTGCATTTCCCTTATGGGTATCTTTGGGTTGTCTAATAGCACTCATAAAACCAAATTCCTTCAATTGGGTAACCCCCAAGTTCACCATTCTTGGCATTTCTCTCACCATGCTTGGTATGGGAATGACACTTAGCTTCGATGATCTTAAATCCGCTTTCGCTATGCCTAAAGAGCTCTTCTCGGGTTTCCTGCTTCAGTACTCGGTAAACTTCTGTTTATGCTCTCACATTTATCCTTTCAACTCTTGTTTCTACTTAATTAACCCAATATTATAATGGGAGCGATCAATCATCAATCTCGGAAGGGAAGGTTTTCTTCTGCCTAATGAAAACATGAAACGTTCATAATGTGAATTTTATGTGGTAGGTTGAAGCTATGATTTGTGTTTGATAAGTTGATATGAAGTGGGTTTGGAACTTAAACATTTGCAGCTTAAAGAGTTGGCCTCTGCTTTCCAAATCGCAGCTCGAGATTCCGGAGAAATATATGCTTATTTAGTGTCTATTTACAGTTGGGGCATACTCAGTTGTGGTTCTGCTCGAGGACCATTCTCGACATTAATTTTGATCAACAGCGATGGATGTATTGTTTCCTTTCATTGTAGTTTAAGCCGAAAAATATGGCAAACAATTGCTAAAGTATCCGTAAAGTGATAAAATTACTTATTTTACTTTCTTCTAAATCCTAGCACTTAATTGTTCACTGATTGCAGGTGATGCCAATATCAGGGTTTCTGGTTAGCAAGCTCTTGAATCTGCCATCACATTATGCAGCTGGTCTAATACTAGTTGGTTGCTGCCCGGGTGGTATGCATGTTAACTATTTTTTTTTTTTTTCAATGTACAAGTATTATATTTCATCTTCTTCATTGTTTTGAACACGTGTTTTAAACTTATTGATTGCAGGAACAGCAAGTAACATAGTGACCTACATTGCACGGTTTGTGATTTTCAGCTTCATCATCAGTTTTTCTCCTTTCAAATTCCAGTTATTTTTTTCTGCGGCAGTTACATTTTGATGTTCTTTTTCTCTCCCAGTGGCAATGTGGCTCTCTCTGTGTTGATGACTGCAGCAAGCACTTTAGCTGCTGTGGTATGTAGCTAGCAGTGCCGTCTAATACCATGCTTTTCTCTTCCACAGAAAAAAATTTAGCATGCATGCATTGTAAAGCAATATCAGGATTATCTGTTGAAATACTTGAATAAAGCTTTCACTGACGAAGCCTGTGTCTAAACAATCTGATGGTTTTCTATTAAATCATTTTCTTTGGTGAGTTAAAAATTTTTGGAAAGAAGATTTTAGATGGTGAGAAACATGTCCAGGTTCAGTTTTGTTGTTGGCCACCGTGCCACATTATAGATTTTAGAAGGTAAGTTTTGAGTTCATCAATGTTGAGCAAAGCAAGCTCTTGTGGATGTGTCTATAAAATGTACATCAAAATATTTCATAAAGGGTTTCAGCCATTTGATTTCCCAAAATAAATCTCCATTTACTTCCTATCTTCAGGTCATGACCCCACTTCTCACAGCCAAATTGGCTGGTCAATATGTTGCAGTAGATGCGTATGAACTGCTACTATCCACACTTCAGGTAGATTTTCATTGATTGGAACTGCTTTGATGTCATAAGTATCATGAGCAATTTGGTTGATTCCTCTGTTCTGAATGCAGGTTGTGCTTCTTCCAGTTCTGGCCGGTGCATTTCTAAATCAGTATTTCCAGGGCCTTGTTAAATTTGTATCGCCGCTGATGCCGCCCATTGCCGTTGGAACTGTTGCTATCCTATGTGGAAATGCAATTGCTCGGAGTTCTTCAGCAATCCTAATGTCTGGTCGGCAAGTGGTGCTTGCTGCATCTTTACTTCATGCATCTGGTTTTTTCTTTGGATATTTGCTTTCAGGATTGCTTGGACTTGATGTGGCATCATCACGAACTATCTCCATTGAAGTTGGGATGCAGGTAGGTGATTCTTTTGGTAAATTCATGGATCTCTTGCTTAGCAGCTCCTAGTTACCACCCACAGAATTCTTCCCAATGCAAGCGGGAGAGCAATATTATAGATGTTGCATTTTTGGATAATCTGAAGAATTCAAGTTTTGATGTTCTCCCGTGAATAATATTTTCCCATTGTATAGGAACCGAGTCCTGCTATGCACTATTGCGTTCTTCGTAAAGCTCAGAATTTTAACTTGCCTCTTATTTTGTAGAATTCGGTGCTTGGAGTTGTTCTAGCTACTCGGCATTTTGGAAACCCGCTGACTGCAGTACCTTGTGCTGTTTCCAGCGTATGTCACTCGGTCTTTGGTAGTGTCCTGGCAGGATTTTGGAGACGAAATCTACCCACCAAAAATAAGGATTGAGTTCCCAGCGTAGAAACTTTCTTTCCAACTCCAGTATCAGACATATAGTTCGACTTGGATAATAATAAGTGATATGGTTTCAGTAATGCACATTTTGCAATGCCATTATTGAGCTAAATTTTGTAGTGCTTAAACAGCTGTTAAATCCATTTACAGGGCAGTGACTAAGATGAGTTTTAAGGATGCCTACAAAGCAAAAAAAAAAAAAATAAAACAGAGATGCTACTGTGTATTTGATTTTGGATTTGTAGTTGGAGAATGAATCCAATTACTGGTAGTTTCAGGTGATTTTAATAGAGTTGAAAAATTAGTTGACAGAGAATACTAATCTCGAACATTAAAGATTGTTTTCTGGTAAATTTTTTAGATTGTTTGTATATGTTTTAAAGAGTTAATTTACTCCACACTGTCTATAATACATAATTATGACTGGGATCAATACATTTCCATTAGTTACAGAAGTTTTCATATAGGACCATACGGGTATTTGCTTTTAGTTACAAGGAAGAGATATAATGTCCAATTACAGTTCTAAATGTCATATACAGAAGTTGAATTTTTTTGCACTTTTAATATAAAATCAGTTGACCTCACAAATTTTATAACATGTAAATCCTGATGTGGCAGTGTATAAAAGAGTTTTTCTTTTAATTATTTTTAAAACTTACAGGCGGGAGTAAGAATGGAATCTAATTGAAATACCATAAATTTGTGATAAAATAGTAAACAAGGTTCCCTTCCCGCCATAGGAGTGAGCTTAAAAACAGAAGCAAAAGTTAATAACTTTCTCCGTTTCCCGGGCTTTTTCTTCTTCCCACCATAATCAATTTTCACAAAATACCTCCCCGCTTTCACTATTTCAAAGCCAATCCAAATAACATACGCATATCCCTTCCTCTCTCTTTCTTCTGCAAAATCCACTTTCATCGATGGAAGACACTGCCAGGTTTCGATCTCTACCTCCTCTTAAAAGATTAAGGCTTTTACAGCAGCAACACATCCATGATAACAAAGAAAATGAACCCATCTCTTCTCAACTTCCAGCCAAGAAGCGCAAGGAGGCCCGTCATCAGCTTCTTCCTGAATCCGCCATAGCTTCTCCCACTTACACTTCTTATTCTTTGCCTGCCAAACAAAGGGTTTTGGCTCTCCACCCCGATTTCGTATCAGCTGATGATCCCTTTTCTCCTTTTGATCTTAACATTGAATACAAACCGAAACCACCTTCTTCGTTTGATTCAAAAGTTGAATCTTTCAATAGCAATCCCCCCATTGACATCAATCCGTTTGAAGAAAGTCCCCATCCAGTCAAAGAAGAAAATGTTAGCAAAGAGGCAGATGTTGAAGATGATGCTGATAACGATGGGATAGCATGTGCTGTTTGCGAAAGCACAGATGGTGACCCAACAGATCCCATAGTGTTCTGTGATGGATGTGATCTAATGGTACACACAACTTGCTATGGCAATCCATTGATAAAGGGTGTTCCTGAGGGAGACTGGTTTTGTACTCAATGTGAAAGAAAACAGAACAAGCCTTCTTCTTGTTGCTTATGTCCTACAAAGAATGGTGCTATGAAACCAACCACAGATGGGCTGTGGGCACATATTGTCTGTGCAGTTTTGGTCCCTGAAGTTTACTTTGAGGACGCAGACGGGCGGGAAGGAATTAATTGCTCTAAGGTTCCGAAGAAGCGATGGGAAGATAAATGTTATGTGTGCAATACTAGAAAAGGATGTGTTATTCGCTGCTCCGAGAAGAGGTGTCCTTTGGGATTTCATGCTACTTGTGGGTTAAAGCAAGATCTTTGTATTGAGTATCAACAAGGAAGAAAAAAGGGAGAAACTATTGTTGCTGGGTTCTGCAAAACTCACACCGAGTTGTGGAAAAAGGTAAATTTTTATGCATTTGTTGGCGTGTTAATTCAATTTTCTTTAGTTCAATTGGGCTTAGCGATGAGCTCTTTATGTTTTGCAGCAACAACAGACAGGAAAGTTCAAGATTGTTGCCAGAGAAAAGCACATCAAGTAGTTTGCTAACAGCTCTTAATATGGTATGCAGTTTTTGATTTCAGATTTGTGTTATTTTGGATTGGCATTAGGAGGATTTATTTATATAGAGTAGGCTTTGTTTGAATGCTGAAATTGCATATAAACAAATCTAATTCTGGATTTCCCCTTTTGTGTCAAATTAATTGCTCGATACCATATTAGTATTGATATTCTAATTCTGTTTCGATTTGTACTTTATTCAATAACAATTCAAAGCTTTCTTCAGCCTTTGTTCAGTATGGGAGTAACTTAGAGGGGGATTAAATTTATTTTAATAAAATAAATAAAAGTAAATTTAATTTACTTTTACATTATATATATATTACACATTACTCTCAATTTGAAAATAAATATTTTAGAACACAGAGAATAAAGTGAGAAATTTAAGTTATTTATTTTAAATTATTTGATATTTTGATAAATCAAATAGAGTGAATTTAAATTTTCAGTAATTTTCATAAAAAAAAAAAAGACTTAAAGCAACATAAGGCTACGTCAGGATTACAACTTGGACAGGTGGCATAGCTTTGATTATGATTATTGGTTGAATTTCATAATTATGATTTATATTTGATATTTGAAATGATCATCTAACAATTATGGTGTGGAGGATATTAAATTAATTGAAGAAATGGGGGCGGTGGGTAATAATTGTTGTCCTTGAAATTGATTGCTTGAAATTAAAAGTCAAATCCAAAATAAATCCAATGGAAGGTAGCCCACCTAAGCTCGTTGATTGAAATTAAAAGTAAGGTTCTGTGTTTTTTGTCCTTGAAATTGTTTAAAAATAAAAAATATCTAGATGAATGGTAATAATTGTTGTATGATATGCATTCGTCTGCTACACTGTTAATATAAACATTATCTACAGCTATCAGTTTCTTAAGAATTTTATTATAAATTTAGAGGCTATCTCTACTATACGCATGTACTATCTCGTAAGCCTTTACGTTCATTGATTTTTCATTGGATACGGTTCTAAATAATCACGATTTATATGTCACTCTACCAAAGTTCATGTAATTTAGATTTATGAGTTGACATAAAATCAAAAACTATTATCAGCCTTTTTATTTTTTTTATATATCATTTCCAACGTCGGATTTTTTTTTTTGGAAATATTGAACAAATATTTAAAATATTGAATTTTTAAATTTTTTGAAAAAAATATATTAAGTTTAAAATAAATGGCATAAACGACGGTATAATATACGTTTTGTTAAAATCGAGTGTATTTTAATAAAATGTTGTTATTTTTAACATTCATTTGGATTTAATGTATTATAATAGATAAGTTTAGAGATTTAATGTATAATTTTAAACTAAATTTATATTATGTTATTTTTTTAATTATATAATAATATTTATATATAATATTTAATTAATTTATATATATATTATTTTTTATTGTATATTGGTGTTTGTATTTTACTTAATAATATTTAATTATATTTTTTAATATTTTAGAGTTTATATTATAACATTTAATATTATGCAAATTTTTTTTGACTTAGAATCAAGTTAGTCAATTATGTTTGTTTTGTAATTTTTATATTAAATTACTTTGCATATTTGAAATTGAATTAAATTTTATTTAATTTTTTTATAATTTTATGTTATAAATTTTAATAATTAACCGAAAAATATTGGTTAATCAAATTAAAAAATAGAAATTGATAGATTGGTTAACTGAATGTAATGAATTGATTAATGATTATTAATTTTAAAAAATCGATATTAATGTATTGATTAATTTTTTTGCTCATAAATTTGTTAACCAATTTATGCTAGTTTTGAAAGTATAGTGATATAATATGTAAATACGTAAAAATTTAAAAATTTAATATATAATTTTAAAAATATAAAGATTTAATACATAAGTTGAGAGGTTAAATTATGATTTTTTTAATTTAAATTAATAAGTTGACATCAAGCAAAAACCGTTACGAGGCTTTTTATTTTTCTATTTTTCTTATATATAATTTCCAACGTCAGACTTTTTGGAAATATTGAACAAATATTTAAAATATTTGTCGCATATGACTGAGAAAATATCTGTTAATAACTATATAATATATACCCCAGAATTTCTTCCCCTGATTTTAATAAAAATCAAAACAAAAAATAAAACAAAAAATAAGTTTTCTCATATTACTTTTAACTAAACCCTTTTTCAAGTTTAATTTGATTAATGCCATCAGTTAATCTTCTTTTTGTTGCAGATTTCAATTAATCAAACAATTCATTTGCTTGTTGTTGTTTTGACTTGTACGGATTACATTTCTAGAAGACAAATGTCAAAATTGAGGATAAATTTTATTATGAAATTCCAATTATTTTATTAATTAATACTCCGGCAAATATGTATGACGTAGCCTGCCTCAGGACATCAGAATTTTCCTCAATCAAAGAATTAGTAAACAAAAAGGTTTCAAATCATTGAATTTCTATTTATTTTTTTTCGAATTTTCTTCATATTGAATTCTCCAACTATTGAAATTCATGTATTTGTCCTTGAAAAAAAAAATAATTATCAGCTGTTAAGCACAAAAGAGAAAAAAGTGTGAAGAAAAAATTGGAATTCAATCTTACATTCAGATTAACTTCAATTTTACATAAACAAATTACATGATTAGCTTACCAAATTAATATTCAATAAATGTTTTTCAAAAGATGAAACAAAAAAAAGTGATTTCTCTTTTAATATTTTTGAAATGGTTTACTGGTTAATACATGTGATAATATAATATAATACAAGCTAATGAAAATAAGAAAATAACACGAGTCCTATAGTGTATTTTACTCTACTATTGCATTATGTTTCATTCTATTAATTGTTTTTTTTTTTAATTTATGAAGTTTTAAAACCACTAATATATATATATTTTTCATTGTGATATATACTATCTTTTTGTCTATTTTTTTTTCACGGAAAAGTTTGTTTAAAATTTATTTTTTAATATAAAATATTTATATGAAAAATTGTATTTTATAATCATAATTCTCTGTCTAAATTAATAACAACACAAATAGCTTATAATTTTGTTTATTTTTAATTTTTTTACAAATTTATATATTACAGAACGAATATTACAGGCTAATAAAATTTTATATCAAATACTGTTTATAATAATATAGTAATAGTATAAATTAATACTATATAGATTAATATTATATAAGTCAATTAATGTTGTATAAATTAATATAATGCACCGATTCAAATGTGTTGTTAATGTTTTAGAAAATTGCATATTTAGGTGAGGTATCAATTGGGGAAAACAAACACAATTAGAATTAGACAAGTCAATATAGTATGAATATAAGAAAAAAACAGTTTGTGAACTTGTTAACATTAATATTTTTACTATAGTTAAAAATTATATTATCTCATCATTTCATCATGATTATGTAATAAGGAAACTAATCTACTCAACATAAACTCAATCACTGTATATAAAAATAATAAAAAAAAGTTCAATTTCAATTTAGAGCATTACAGGCCATGGGAAACCAGAAAAATCAGAAGTGGAAACTAATACATTAAGTATAGGAGTGCGCAAAAACCAAACTGATCAACCTGACGGGTCGGTCTGGTTATGGATATTAGGAAAATTTTTGGATCGGGTCGGGTGAAAATATTTCTAAACCCAATCCGACCAAACAACCCGAATAATTTAATATATAAATAAAAAATCCTAATTTCTCTACACATATTAATTAATATATAATATATATGAATGTAATTTTGAAATTGTTAGTTTTTTGTATTTTTAAAATATTTTTATGGTATTTAATATTGTTTATTTGTATTAGTTTAGGATTTTAATTTAATTTTAATTTAAATATGTAAATTAAAAAAATTCAGGTTAATTGGGTGGGTCTGTTCGGGATCCGAAAAATGTTGGGTTAATCGGGTAGGGACCCCAAATTTATATAAAGTAAAATTAGGTGGGAAAAATTTATAAAATTTGGATTTCGGGTTCGGATGCAAACTCCTAATTAAGTATTATTAATTTTAGGCACTAAATTAGAAATGAATTTCAACTTTTTGACAATGAATAAATTGATTTTGAACCACCATTTTTTTTAATTCCTTTTTTTTTAAAAGGTCAAAGTGTGAAATAGTTAAGTGTGATTAAAGAAACTTAATTAATTAAAGATTTTGACATTATATTAGTTAAGCTTATATATGGTTGTTTCTAGAAGGATAAGAGGCTCACTATAAAGCCTAACCTCCACACGCATACTTCACATATAACAAATAAAGAGTAATTAAGCAAAAAGAAAGATCTTGAGGTAATAGAAATGGAGGCAAAATTTAGTCTTGGAAGTTCTTTAATAGTGCCTTGTGTTAAAGAATTGGCCAATCAGGTGAATGATATTCCAGCTAGATATATTCAGTCATTAGATGATAATAATATCATCCAGAAATTAGAGAAGCTTGAAGAAGAAGATGAAGATAAGGAAATTCCTGTTATTGATATGCACAAACTACTTTCACAACAACCACAGCTTTCTGAATTGGAGTTGGCCAAGTTTCACTATGCTTGCAAGCACTGGGGTTTCTTTCAGGTATTTCATTTTTAAAATAAGAATTTGATTAATTAAATGTAAATATAAATAATGTATTTGCATGGGCAGCTGGTAAACCATGGAGTGGAACAAACGCTGGTGGAGAAGATAAAAAGTGAAGTCGAAGAATTCTTCAACATGCCAATGGAAGAAAAGAAAAAATATTGGCAATATCCAGGAGAAGTTGAAGGTTTTGGTCAAGCCTTTGTTGTTTCTCAGGAGCAAAAGCTTGATTGGGGTGACCTTTTCTTTATGGTCACTCACCCTTCCCATGCCAGAAAGCCCCATTTATTCCCTAATCTCCCTCTTCCTCTCAGGTTTTTCAATTCTCTCTTTATTTTAATTAGGCACAATTTTGTTGATCCACTATGCAAAATAATACAAAAATATCTTTCAAATATACATATTTTGATTCAAAAATATTCGTGGCTCGTATTTGTTTTTATAATTGTCAAATGGATTCATATTTGCTTTTATTTATTATTTAAAAAATAATTAATATTTACTGTCGTTATAATAAATAAAAACAAATTTGAACCGGTTTGCATAATACACGTTATTTAAAAAAAAAAATTAAAAAGTAAATCTGTGCTAGTGGGAAACTTGACCTTTAATTACTATATGTTTTTATTAATTTAACACGAAACCTCATAGCCTAATCATAAGGTTAAAGCTGCTTATTATTATTTCTTATTTTTGTTTTAACTTGGCATAGAGAGAGCTTGGAGGCCTACTCAAGGGATCTGAAAAACTTGGCCATAGAATTGATATCAACAATGGCAAAAGCACTGAAGATGAAGGAATTAGAGGAAATTAAAGGAATATTTGAAGATGGACATCAGTCAATGAGAATGAATTACTACCCTCCATGTCCGCAGCCTGAAAAAGTGATTGGTCTAACTCCACATTCTGATGCTTCTGCTCTCACTATTCTCCTCCAACTCAATGATGTTGAAGGTCTTCAGATAAAAAAAAATGGCAAATGGATTTCAGTCAAGCCCCTCCCTCATGCCTTTGTTATCAACATTGGGGATATCTTGGAGGTACTTATTTATTCAACTGCTTCACAAACTGTCCAATTACCCCTTGTTATTGTCATTGTTCACGTGCCTTTACCGAATTGTCACGTGATTTTGTAGGGAATATCATGACATTTGATGGAGTATTATGCATGTTAACGTTGAGCTTTGAATAGTGTAGATTATACTAATAAAACATAATTGGAATGGATGCAGATTATGACGAATGGGATATACCGAAGCATAGAGCACAGAGCAACAGTGAACTCGGAGAAGGAGAGAATGTCAATAGCAACATTTTATGCACCAAATTTTGAGGCAGAAATGGGGCCAGCACAAAGCTTGATCACCCAACAAAATCCAGCTTTGTTTAGAACAATTGGAGTTGATGAATATTTTAAAGGCCTTTTTGCTCGTGAGCTTCATAGTAAATCTTATCTGGACACCCTTAGAATATGATTCTCTTACTATTTTCTTATCTACCAAGTATTAAATAATGATGTATCACCTACATCTACCATTATATTTTCACTTTATTCCTTGTATAATATTATTAATTATTTTAAATATTTACATTAAATAAAAACATGTTCAACATAATAATAGGAAATGTAACACCAACTAAATTAAAGTAGAATTGATCCAAATTAAAATTTAAGATCTTGAAGTAAGATTTTGTGTTAGAAACGAATGGTTTGGTGGATCTAAAACCTTACTAATAACAATCCTACCCATATTTAATGGAAAAAAATAGTCAAACTCTTGACCTTCTTTACTCAAGAAAGAGTAATTAAATCTTATGGATTTTCTGCACTTTTATAGTATGACTAAGAATTCTACGCGCAATCCAAAATGAACAAACCGAAAATAAATTTATTTCTATTTTTTTTCTTGAAGATTTATAACAACCAATAATAAACAAACAATAGTATAAATTAATACTATATAGGTTAATATTATATAAGTCAATTAATGTTGTATAAATTAATATAATGCGATTCAAATGTGTTGTTAATGTTTTAGAAAATTACATTTTTAGGTGAGGTATCAATTGGGGAAAACAAACACAATTAGAATTAGACAAGTCAATATAGTATGAATATAAGAAAAAAAAGTTTGTGAACTTGTTAACATTAATATTTTTTACTATAGTTAAAAATTATATTATCTCATCATTTCATCATGATTATGTAATAAGGAAACTCATCTACTCAACCACTGTATATAAAAATAATAAAAAAAGTTCAATTTCAATTTAGAGCATTACAGGCCATGGGAAACCAGAAGTGAAAACTAATACATTAAGTATAGGAGTGAGCAAAAACCGAACCGATCAACTTGATCCAACACATTCAGGTCGGTCTAGTTATGGATATTAGGAAAATTTTTGGATCGGGTCGGGTGAAAACCCTTCTAAACCCGACCCGACAGAACAACCCAAATAATTTAATATATAAATAAAAAATCATAATTTCTCTACATATATTAATTAATATATAATATATATTAATGTAATTTTGAAATTGTTAGTTTTTTGTATTTTTAAAATATTTTTTATGGTGTTTAATATTGTTTATTTGTATTAATTTAGGATTTTAATTTAATTTTAATTTAAATATGTAAATTAAAAAAATTCAGATTAATTGGGTGGGTCTGTTCGGGATCCGAAAAATGTTGGATTTATCGGGTAGGGATCCAATATTTATATAAGGTAGAATTGGGTGGGAAAAATTTATAAAATTTGGATTTCGGGTTAATCGGGTTCGGATGCAAACCCCTAATTAAGTATTATTAATTTTAGGCACTAAATTAGAAATGAATTTCAACGTTTTGACAATGAATAAATTGATTTTGAACCACCAATTTTTTTAATTCCTTTTTTTTAAAAAGGTCAAAGTGTGAAATAGTTAAGTGTGGTTAAAGAAACTTAATTAATTAAAGATTTTGACATTATATTAGTTAAGCTTATATATGGTTGTTTCTAGAAGGATAAGAGGCTCACTATAAAGCCTCACCTCCACACGCATACTTCACATATAACAAATAAAGAGTAATTAAGCAAAAAGAAAGATCTTGAGGTAATAGAAATGGAGGCAAAATTTAGTCTTGGAAGTTCTTTAATAGTGCCTTGTGTTAAAGAATTGGCCAATCAGGTGAATGATATTCCAGCTAGATATATTCAGTCATTAGATGATAATAATATCATCCAGAAATTAGAGAAACTTGAAGAAGAAGATGAAGATATGGAAGTTCCTGTTATTGATATGCACAAACTACTTTCACAACAACCACAGCTTTCTGAATTGGAGTTGGCCAAGTTTCACTATGCTTGCAAGCACTGGGGTTTCTTTCAGGTATTTCATTTTTAAAATAAGAATTTGATTAATTAAATGTAAATATAAATAATGTATTTGCACGGGCAGCTGGTAAACCATGGAGTGGAGCAAACGCTGGTGGAGAAGATAAAAAGTGAAGTCGAATAATTCTTCAACATGCCAATGGAAGAAAAGAAAAAATATTGGCAATATCCAGAAGAAGTTGAAGGTTTTGGTCAAGCCTTTGTTGTTTCTCAGGAGCAAAAGCTTGATTGGGGCGACCTTTTCTTTATGGTCACTCACCCTTCCCATGCCAGAAAGCCCCATTTATTCCCTAATCTCCCTCTTCCTCTCAGGTTTTTCAATTCTCTTTATTTTAATTAGGCACAATTTTGTTGATCCACTATGCAAAATAATACAAAAATATCTTTCAAATATACATATTTTGATTCAAAAATATTCGTGGCTCGTATTTGTTTTTATAATTGTCAAATGGATTCATATTTGCTTTTATTTATTATTTAAAAAATAATTAATATTTACTGTCGTTATAATAAATAAAAACAAATTTGAACCGTTTTGCATAATACACGTTATTTAAAAAAAGAAAATTAAAAAGTAAATCTGTGCTAGGGGGAAACCTGACCTTTAATTACTATATGTTTTTATTAATTTAACACGAAACCTCATAACCTAATCATAAGGTTAAAGCTGCTTATTATTATTTCTTATTTTTGTTTTAACTTGGCATAGAGAGAGCTTGGAGGCCTACTCAAGGGATCTGAAAAACTTGGCCATAGAATTGATATCAAAAATGGCAAAAGCACTGAAGATGAAGGAATTAGAGGAAATTAAAGGAATATTTGAAGATGGACATCAGTCAATGAGAATGAATTACTACCCTCCATGTCCGCAGCCTGAAAAAGTGATTGGTCTAACTCCACATTCTGATGCTTCTGCTCTCACTATTCTCCTCCAACTCAATGATGTTGAAGGTCTTCAGATAAAAAAAAATGGCAAATGGATTTCAGTCAAGCCCCTCCCTCATGCCTTTGTTATCAACATTGGGGACATCTTGGAGGTACTTATTTATTCAACTGCTTCACAAACTGTCCAATTCCCCCTTGTTATTGTCATTTTTCACCTGCCTTTACCGAATTGTCACGTGATTTTGTAGGGAATATCATGACATTTGATGGAGTATTATGCATGTTAACGTTGAGCTTTGAATACTGTAGATTATACTAAGAAAACATAATTGGAATGGATGCAGATTATGACGAATGGGATATACCGAAGCATAGAGCACAGAGCAACAGTGAACTCGGAGAAGGAGAGAATGTCAATAGCAACATTTTATGCACCAAATTTTGAGGCAGAAATGGGGCCAGTACAGAGCTTGATCACCCAACAAAATCCAGCTTTGTTTAAAACAATCGGAGTTGATAAATATTTTAAAGGCCTTTTTGCTCGTGAGCTTCATAGTAAATCTTATCTGGACACCCTTAGAATATGATTCTCTTCTATTTTCTTATCTACCAAATATTAAATAATGATGTATCACCTACATCTAGTATTCTATTTTCACTTTATTCCTTGTATAATATTATTAATTATTTTCAATATTTATAGTAAATAAAAACATGTTCAATATAGCTTGTGGATCCATAATAATAGGAAATGTAGCACCAACTAAATTAAAGTAGAATTGATCCAAATTAAAATTTTAGATCTTGAAGTAAGATTTTGTGTTAGAAACGAATGGTTTGGTGGATCTAAAACCTTACTAATAACAATCATACCCATATTTAATGGAAAAAAAATAGCCAAACTCTTGACCTTCTTTACTCAAGAAAGAGTAATTAAATCATGGATTTTCTGCACCTTTATAGTATGACTAAGAATTCTACTCGCAATCCAAAATGAACAAACCGAAAATAAATTTATTTCTATTTTTTTTCTTGAAGATTTATAACAACCAATAATAAACAAACAAAAATATGTCATTTTGCTTTTCTTGGAACAATAATATCAAAATCACTAACGACCCACTCTGCAACTTGGTCAACACCAAAGTATATTTCATTTCCTACATTTATTGATGACCAATATCTCTTGGCAGGTCGTGTTTGTGGATCCTGAATGAATTAAAAAATTTTCATTTGTTAGGCATTAGTAAAAGAATGCAACAAAACAAAGGTGTGAAGTCGACTAGGGTTGAGTGGTACCTGATAAAAGTAGAGGGACTGTGATAATCTTCCAACATCGAGTTCCCAAGTTCTTGGATCGCCAATCCAACCATCACCCTTTTTAGTAGGATAACCATAGTGACCCCAAACAGGATGAGGAAGAATTTGCAAAATCTCCTGAGGTTGAGGATTGCTATAAGCATCACATGAGTAAAAAGGGTTCTCAAGAAAGACAGCATTTCCTGGAGCGCACCAAAGATGGTAAGCCTCGTAAGGGAAATGGAGCTTATTGCTTCTATGTACTTTTGTTCCATTTGGGAAAGTGTGATAAGGTGGGCACTGCCTTATGTCTTTTTTACACAATGATTCTGCTTCTGGGTTTATTATCATTTCACTGTATCTCGTTACGTCTGTTGTCACATTTCCATCGCATGGTTTCCCATTGTTTTTCCAGCAACCTCCTATGTCCATCAAGTAAAATTGCCCAGTTTTACCTCCTCCTCGCTTTACTTCTACCCTTAACTTTACTTTGAAATGAGGTGACTTTGGAATCTATACAAACGTTAAAAAAATAACTTAATACACCGGTTGAGATCAAATGCAATTAACTATCATACAACTACGCATAGAGAAACTTACTATTTTGGACATCCCTCGAGTCTGGTAATGATATCCACCGGAGAAACCATGGGTGGCATCCGATCTCAAGTAAAGCATCAACCACGGATATTTGGAAGATGTCTTCAAGTAATGATGAAAAACCCAACTTCCTTTACCAAGCTGCTTTTCCCAAGTTACATTGAAATAAGAAGAGCTATGAGTAGTAGTTTTGTGTTTTGGATTTAAATCCCATGTCCCATAGAAACTTCCCTTTAACATGGTATTATTATTATTGTTATTTTGTTGAAGAGTAGTTGTGTAGTTGTGGTATATGAAAGGCATGTTCATGCAGCCTTTTCCAAAGCATGGAAATCTATTATCTTGTGGGAAAGGGACTGATTTCTTGCCATTTTCAGGGCACAAAGCAGCCATACTGTCCATATTACCACTTTTAAGCATTATCATCCAAAATTGCCATGGTCTTGGCTTATCTTCTACTTCACATTTTTTACCTAAATATAACTCTTTTTTCGCAGCATACAAATCTACCGATCTTGCCTTTATTCCCCCATATGAACCATTCTTTACACCAAGCTTATTGTGTTTCTCATCTACCTTGTGAATTAACTTCACTGTCACCATAAAAAGATACAAGAAACTTTAATCAGCATTTCTAAATATTAATAGGCCAATGATTCACTACAAAAACAACAAAAATTTAAAAAACCAAAACCTGGAAATGTTGAGTTATCAACATCAAAGCAATCTGCCATCCTGGGACTTCCAAAGCCAGGAGTTTCAAAACCAACTTCATTGCATTGATTCCAAGCCTCAATTGCCACTCGAAGACCATCTCTTCTCATGCCAGGATCTCCAATTGCTGATTTGTAATGTTGACGACCGTGTGCCACATGGAATTCAAGAATGGAATAATATGTGAGAACAGTAAACAGGTGACTGAGCCTCCACTTCTCCATGCGATACTATGAATCTATTTACCATGCAAAGCTATGAGAAGAAATAGCAAAATGTTATTTTATATAGACAACAATTATCCACATGCTAAATTCTCATGCCCAACAAATAAGGAATGGCGTGTGCCATTTTTGTAGATTTAAAATATTTTAGATCCTATGATTACGTAATCTTAATCTTTTTTTTTTAATTTTTTATTATAATATGGATAATTTCCTACATTTAAGCTTTGAATTATTTATACTTCATTTGGAAACAACTTTTTTTAGTTAGATTTGGTGAGGTTTCAAATTTCAATCCTTTGAAAAATTCAAAGAATAATGAAAATAAGAGTTGAATGGGATATACCCATATTAGTGATGGGTTGGATACTACATCCAACAGTTAATTTTACTTATGGTCACTGTACTTATATCTAATCATCCAAAAGTAACTGATTTATTTTTCTTGACTTAAATATTGTTGAATTTATCACATTTTTGCAAAAAAGTTATTTTGACCCATTTTCGACGATAATTCTTGCCGACACACTAGCGTGACATGCCACGTCATATGCTTGAACACACATGGCATAATACGTCAGCATCCATATCATCGGAAGAGGTCATATCATACGATATGTCAGCACGACACGTCATATGCCTTGAAGCATTTGGCCTCTTCCGATGATGTTGCTGCTGGCATGTCATACTACGTATATCCAGATATATGACGTGACTTGCCACGTCAATATTTCGACAAAAATTATTGTCGAAAATCAATCAAGATGACATAAAATTTAAATAATATTTAAGTCAATAAAATTTAAATAATTTAAATTATGCAAAAAGGTTATAGGTTCAATAATATTTAAGTCATAAAAACTAAGTAAGTTATTTTTGGACGATTAGACATAAAATTAGTAATTATGGATGAAATTAATCCTTGCATCCTACAACTTAACAACTTAACAATTCGATACATTCTAAGTCAATATAAGAAAAATTGTGTTGCAAATATTAAAATTCATAATTCACCAGTTATAAATTAAGATTAGTTGGATTGATTTTGTGTCAAAGCTATGAGAGAGATCCCAAATCTTAATTTGACAAATTCTTTATAATAAAAATAAATGTTAATATGAATTGGATGCCAAATTTAATAATATAACAATTGGTAAATTTCATTATAAGAAATTTGTGTTAATATGATAAATATTATGCAAATGAATGAAATGTTAAAACAATTTAAAAAAAAAAATTAACGAAGTAACTTTAAAATCAATGCCCATAAATGAGCAAAATGAAATTTTATACTGAATGAAATTAGATTAATATTTTATAAGGATAACTGTAGATGTTAGATTGTTACAGTCTTTTATTCACTTGATTTTTGCATGATCGCAAATAATGACATTTTATTTTCATAACAGAGTAATGCCTGAGAGATTAAATTCAATTTATTATCTTTAAAAGTTTTTAACAACACAATTGAAAAGCTGTATGAAGTTTGCCTAAAATTGACCAAAATTGATTGAAATTGACTAAGTTTGTAAAATAATGAGAGTTAAGAGCTGATCGTTTTTAATTTTTATCCGTGAGTTTTTGGCAAAAACAAGCCAACTGCAATGTACGAGCTAATTAATTCTCAGATTAAGAACAAGTGGATAATAAAAAATTTGCACATTGCTGGAAGTATCATTAAATAAGAAATTTTAAGTTACTAGGAGTTTGAATAATACATAAATATACCTAATATTAGTTTTCCATCGTCCCTAACCTTGACTTTAAAATCAAACCCAAACTCATCACTATTAGTTTCCAAATCAAAATATCAATTCAAAGGATTTCCAATTGATGATTTTCCTCCAATAAAACTGCTATTCTTATACCATGACCATTGTTGATCAATAAGCTTTCCAGCTTTCATGATCAAATATACTTTTTGCCTTCATTCTTGATTTGGCTTTAGAAACTCTATTATTTTCCTTGAATTTCTCAAGTTTTGCCTCTAATTCATTCACCGAATCAGTTAAATAATTTTTTGATAACCCATCAAACTAGTTTGACAAACGTGAAATCATTCCACGAGTTTAAAAAACAAAACACAAAGGGATAATTTTTTCTTTTTGCCTGAGTTTTTTTTTAACTAAAATTCAAAATCTCTTTGTTTTTTCTCTGAATTTTTTAACCAAAATTTAAATTGTTATTCCTTTGCTTTTTGTTTGAGTTTTTCAACAAGAACAAAAATTGATACTTCTTTGCTTTTTATCTCTATTTTTCAACCAAAACTAAAAGTGGTACCTCTTTATTTTTTTGTCTGAATTTTTCAATAAAAATTCCAAGGACTACCCCATTGTTTTTGACATGAGTTTTTCAACAAAAACTCTTAGGGGTACCCCTTGTTTTTTGTCTGAGTTTTTCAACCTAAATTTAAAGGGGTATCCCTTTGTTTTTTATTTGAAACTTTTTCCTAAAAGTCAAAGGTATACTACTTTGCTTTTTATTTAAAATTTTTAACTAATACTCAAAGGGATATCCTTTTGTTTTTTGTGTGAATTTTTAATAAAAACTTAAAGGAATATCCTTTTACTTTTTGTCTGAATTATTCAGCCGAAACTCAAAGGAGTATTTCATTGCTTTCGGCTTAAGTTTTTCAACCAAAACTAAAACAGGTACTCATTCGCTTTTTATCAAAATTTTTCCTACAAAACTCAAATGGTTACCCTTTTATTATTTGTCTGAATTTTTTCTCAAAAACTCAAAAGGATATTTCTTTGCTTTTTGTTGAAGTTTTTCAACAAAAACTCAAAGGTGTACCTGTTTATTTCTTTCCTTAAATTTTTCAACTAAAACTCAAAGGGGTACCCCTTTTCTTTTTTTTTTTTTGGTTAATTTTTCAACCAAAACTTAATGGAAGATCCCTTTGCTTATTGTTAGAGTTTTTTTTTATCCAAAACTCAAAGGGATATTTCTTTGCTTTCTGTTTCAATTTTTAAACCAAAACTCAAATGGGTACCATATTGCTATTTTTTTTTTCTGAATTTTCAACCAAAACTAAAAAGCATATACTTTTATTTTTTGTCTGAATTTTTCTTTCGAAACTCAAAGCAGTACCCTTAAGCTTTTTCTTTGAATTTTTTCCACAACACTCAAGGGGTTAGTCCTTTTCTATATGTTTAAATTTCTAACCCAAAATTCAAGGGGGTATCCATTTGGTTTTTGTCAGAGTTTTTAAATCAAAACTCAAAGGGGTATCCTTTTGCTTTCTCTCTAAATTGATTTTTCAAAACTCAAAGTATTACCACTTTACTTTGTGCTTGAATTTTTCCCTCATAACTCAAAGGGTTACTCTTTTGCTTTTTATTTAAAATTTTCAACCAAAATTCAAAGGGGTACCCTTTTGTTTTTTTGACTAAAATTTCAACCAAAACTCAAAAGGGTACCCTTTTATTTTTTGTCTGAATTTTTCAATTGAAACTTAATTAAAGGGGTATATGTTTGAGTTTCTATCTGAATTTTCCCCCAAATCTCAAAGGGGTACCCCTTTGTATTTTATCTCAATTTTTCATCAAAAAGTCAAAGGGATCCCTATTTTCATTTTCCTTTAGTTTTTCACAAAATACTTGAAGGGATAACACATTACATTTTGCCTATGCTTTTTCAGACAACACACAAAGGGGTACCTCTTTGCATTTTACCTTAGTTTTTTAGCCTAAACCTAAAGGGGTACCCTTTTGCATTTTATCCTCAGTTTTCACCAAAAACACAAAGGAGTACCCCTTCGCAGTTTGCCTTAGTTTTTCAGTAAAAACTCAAAGGGATAGTCATTTGGATTTTTGCCTATATTTTTCATCAAAAAAGTAAAGGGGTAACCCACCGCAATTTGACTCAATTTTTCAGTCAAAACTCAAAAGGGTACCCATTTATAGCTTTTTTGTAATTTTTAAGCCAAAACTCAAAGGGGTACCCTTTGCATTTTTACTTCAATTTTTAGTCAAAAACTCAAGTGGTGCCCCTTTGCATTTTACCTAAGTTTTTGAGCAAAAACTTTAAATGGTACCCTCTTGAATTTTTGACTTAAATTTTTACCAAAAACTCAAAGGGGTACCCCTTTGTATTTTATCTCATTTTTTCTGGCAAAACCTAAAGTGGTACAATTTTGCATTTTAGCCTCAGTTTTCACTAAAAACTCAAAGGGGTAACCTTTCCCATTTTGCCTCAGTTTTTTAGTCAAAACTCAAAGGGGTACCCCTTTGTATTTTTGCCTCAATTTTTTATCAAAAACTCAAAGGAGTCCCCATTTACATTTTTCCTCGTAACCAAAAACTCAAAGGGGTACCCAATTGCATTTTTCCTTAGTTTTTCATATGACACTCAAAGGATCACACTTTGCATTTTGCCTTAGTTTTTTAGCAAAACCTAAAGAGGTACCCTTTTGTATTTTATTCTCAGCTTTTCATCAAAAACTTAAACTGGTACCCCTTTAGTTTTTGCATCAGTTTTTTCAATCAAAATTCAAATGGATATCCTTTTGAATTTTTAGCTCAGTTTTTTTATCAAAAACTCAAAGAGGTCCCCCTTTGCATTTTCTCTCAAATTTTCACAAAAAACTAAAAAGGGTTTACCTTCGCATTTTTTCGCGATTTTTAAGAAAAAAACTCAAAGGGTTACCCTTTGCATTTTTTACTCAGTTTTTAGGAAAAAATAAAAAGTGGTGCCCTTTTTCATTTTGTCTATATTTTTATGCAAAAATTATAAAGGATACCCTTTTAGATTTTTGCCACAATTTGTTTACCAAAAATTCAAAGGGTTATCCCTTTGCATTCTACCACAGTTTTTTAGCCAAAATCTAAAGGGCTACCTTTTTGTAACACCCCTATACCCGTTCCATGAAATGGGTCGGATACAGAGTGCTACTCTACTTAACATCCAGAGCAAAACTTAAGTAATGCCTGCAAAGTCACTTAAATTTCAGAGCTTCAAAAACTTTTCAAGAAAACAGACAGAGTTTTCTCTATACGGGTCTCTATCCCCTGTTAACAAAGAACAAATAATATCTCTATGAATCCACTATAACATCCATCTCATATAAACCATTAGTTAATAAGTCGATACTCATGATGAGATTTCAACTAATAAGCTTAAATAGGTATACGAGAAAATCTAAAAACAACATATTTATGCTACAAACCGAATACAAATCAAGACATCATTACAAAGGCAAAATGTACAAATCTATCAAATACAATGTTTAAATAAACCGTAATGATTAAGCTCCCATATCACCACCTTGGGTTGACCAAATCATCCTCACCAAGAAATTCAAACCTAAAACCTACACGGATAAACACCCGTGCTAAGCCATAAAGCTTAGTGGGGAACAACAATATTCTATGGACAACTTTTATGAAGTCATCAATTTAATGCATAAGCATTAAAATATACAATAAACATAAATTTATTAACCACAACTAACAATATATATACTATGTTTGTAGTGTTTTAACTTTATATAAGCTTAGGTAGCCTTTATAAGCCTTACCAATTATATGGTTAAAATCCATTTCTTATTAAATTTGTATAGCTATTGAGAATATATATGTCAAGTTCGCTTTTGCATGCTTGTAATTCAATTTAAAGCAACTTGTGTAACTTATGTACTTTTCATATTTCATAAGCTATATATATATATATATATATATATATATATATATATATTATGTATTAATTTTCACATAATAACCCTTTATCCACATCAAATCAATTAGTGTTCTTAAGCTGCCAGTTTAAAGTCCAATTACAAGTATGAAAAAGAATTCACATATTTATTTTCAATACCAAGCAAGACATATAACCATGCCTGAAAGCATTGTCATGCACAATTCTTAGTGTAAATCTTATAAACCCTAATATAACAAATCTTCCAAAAACACATCAATATCCTTATACATATATAAGTACAGTATTTAAAGCACCATCTCTGTATAGTACAATATATGTCATAGCACAACATGTTGCTCCTTATACTAGACATTGACTTATAACATGACAATATAAGGATAAAATTGATTGTACAACATGTAATAATAAAGAACATATATTTAATCATAATGTCGTTAGATCAAGTTACCCAACATGCATGCATACTTTTGTAGATTCCAAATGCAAATGAGATCCAGAATATACACTGATAATTCAGATTACTTATACTTTGACACTATACCATAATTAGCCTGCCTAAGTTCTAAAAGTGGATAACGGGAACAGAAGATATCCGAAGATATTCAAAGATATCAAATCAAAAGATATCCGAAGATATCAAATCAGAAGATCCCAACAGGATCAAACAGTGGTTCAGTATAAACATTCAGAAGTCCACAAAGGACAAAGACCCAATCGGGATTATCAGAAGCAGCTACAATATCCCTATAGGCACCTATTCAATCCACGACTGAACTATGACTGCAGGCTAACATATACATAACTTCCTTTCCAAAAGCCTTAAATATCATTTAGTCATAACATGGCCTGACAGCCAATATCGATGTATATGTATACACATATAAAAATCAAATATCCAGAAGCATTTATCCAACTCTAAATCGTGCCAATACAAGTTTAAAACATTGAACATGCACAAAATGCATTAAAATTACTAATTTATAGAAATAAAAACTTTACATATTAAAATCATAGAGGAATCTATCACTTAACCATGCCTGTAACATGCTCTTTGATCCAGATTTGTATCTTTACGAACTTTAATTATGCCAATCACCCAACATAACTTTTAAACATGTTATAATTGCATCAAATAATCACATAGTTATGCAAGATAATTTATAGAGAGAAAGCCTAAAAGAGCCTAAAATATCATATAAAGGATGTACCTTCTCTACTGCATAATATACATATGCGCAATTCATATAATTCATTATACAATTTCTCTTGTAAATAATCACATGAAAGGTTACACAGTCTGATATATCATTTCCTGCATAGTTTTCAACATGATTTTCATAAATAAACACAGGTTACTGTAGTTATGTATTTTAAATACGCTAACCGAAGGCACATGTTCATAACCATACTATTTCAATTTAGAAACAATACATACTCATTTATACTTTAACATATGACATGCCTCATTTTCAATACTTTACAATAGTCTCATCACTTAAATGCCAAGTTATATCATGTTTCTTCCTACTGTCATATTTCACATTAGCATTATCCTTGTAGCCCTACATTTAACACACAGATATGATATATAATTGTTTTCATGCTAACTCAATTAAGTAAATAATAATATATTTTATTTCTCACTTGTCATATACAAGCTTCATCAATTAATTATGCTCATTGTTTTATAAAATGAGGTTATCTTATATTCCATGTACATTTCTTTCTTAATTAATTGTTCCAAATCTGTATTAGGAATTTAAAGACGTGTTGGGTGTATCTCACGAAATCATACTTACTCGAGCACTATAATACAGTACTTATAAAAACATACACATATAAGTTACACTTGCATGAAATATTACTTAAGCATGTCAACACAGCATGGGAGCATACCTTTCTAATCCATCAAGGCCATCTTCCATGCCCCATTGTACTTACTTACATCATCTCCCATTCATACTCAATTAATACAGTTATCAAGTCAATTAAATCATTAACATACTATAATTAATGATATCATTTCTCAATATTAAACATACGCTAAATAAGTATATAGACATATATCATATTTATACATATATATATACACAATTTTACGAACTCATGTCCTTTAGGGATAGGTTTACAATTATGCCATACTGCAAATATTTATACCTATACGATTACATATACATTTAATGTCCATAATCATTTATGAAACAATCATTATCTAGATTATATTCTCAGAATTATTTCTGGGATCGTTTAACAAGACAAATTTTCTTAACATTTTAACAAATATGAACCAAGCTAGATTTTGCCTACAATGCAATTGATTGATGAATTAACTTTAATCAATTAATGCTAATTCTTAGTTTTGAACCTAAATTAGCTTGAAAAAGCTCTAGTAAGTGTAGAGGCTCATCGCACACTCGGACTACAGATTTAGAGCATGTGATAAAAATTGAACTTTTTAACATTATTTTCTACTTTAAGAAATTGTATAACAACTCATTTTATTTTGCATCAGAAATGAAAGGGTTTCATATTCCATATTATTGCTATGCTTAAATCAAGTTATCATATAATGAACTTTTCATCTTTACTGGGACAAAACCTCAAAGTGAACCTTTTACTCCAGTAAGAATTTCCATTAACCAAAATTGAAACTAAAGCCTCAAAAGACTACTCATTAATTCAGGAAGAGCTATTAGACATATAAATTGCTATAAATTTTCCCTTTGTCACCAAAACCATTTCTCCATCCTAAAGTTTATCACTATCACCCTAACCACAATTACTGCAAAAATTGCCTTTAACATATACATCTCCTCACAATACCATCATTTGACATAAGCTCACAAGACACGTATTAGTACATTTATAAATGCTAAATTATACATTCTTGCATAAAATTAGGGAGCAATTCTAAAGAAAATTAGTTCCCATACCGTAGAATTGAAGCCCAAAATGCCTCCTCCGTTTTGCTTGTTCGGAGCCTCACCGGAGACTCGTCGGAGCCTCGCGCCTGAAGCCAAAGTCTCCTGTAGCTTCCTTGGTGGTCTTCACGCTCCACAAGGCATCGCGGTTTGGCTGAAAAATCACCTGGAACCGTCAGCTACCTCTCGCTCCGATCTACTCTTCACCGGCGAGTGGGGAAGATCGGTGGGCATCAAAAGATCTGCCTTACCGCAGGGAGCTTTCGGTGGTTGTCGTGATTCCAAGCGCTGTCGTCGGTCACCGAAAAGAGGAGAAGATCGATTCGGTCAAAGAGAAGAAAAAAAAAGAGAATCGAGAGCTGTCGCCACTGCCGGAGGAAGGAATCGGAGAGGAGACGATGGCCGGTGGCCGAGGTAGTGGCAGCCACATCGATCGTCGGCCAAAGCACGTTAATCGACGACAACACCTCCCCTCCGCCCTCTCCTTCTTTTCCTTGATTCCCCTCTTCCTTCCTCGTCTCTTCTTCTCTTTTCTTTTTTTTTTTAAAGGCAACTTTGGGTCTTATGACAAAACTGACCCCACTAGTCCTTTAAAGACATATATTACCTTTAGCCTCTACTAACTCCATTTTTAACATAATATATTCCCCAAATCTTGATCTTGACCAAATTATTAAGTCACTAATTTACTTTATTAATATCATCCAAAAAATACACATTACTTCTAGGGCCACTATTGGGGCCTTACACTTTTTGTATTTTAGCCTCAATTTTTTACTAATATCTCAAAGAGGTAGCCCTTCGCATTTTGCTGCAGTTGTTTAGCCAAAATTCAAAGGGGTACCCCTTTCCAATTTTGCTTTAATTTTTCAATAAAAACTCAAAGGGGGTTCTCATTTGCATTTTTCCTCAGTTTTTAACCAAAAACTCAAAGGGGTATGTCTTTTAAGTTTTGCTTCAGTTTTTCACCATAAACACAAATGGGCACACTGTCGCATTTTGCCTCAGTATTTCAACCAAAACTCAAAAGGGTACCCATTTACAGTTTTACCGTAGTTTTTAAGCAAAAACTCAAAGAAGAACCCTTTAAAATTTTGCCTTAATTTTTAGTCAAAAACACAAAGGGTTGCCCCTTTGTATTTTACTTCAGTTTCTGAGTTACAACTCTAAAGGGTTCTTTTTTGCATTTTTACCTCAGTTTTTTACTAAAAACTTAAAGGGGCAGCCCTTTGCATTTTTTCTCAATTTCTTAGCAAAACCTAAAAGGGTATCCTTTTGTATTTTATCCTCAGTTTTCACCAAAAATTCAAAGGGATACTCCTCTTTTTGCCTCAGTTTTTTAGCCAAAACTCAAAAGGGTACCCCTTTGTATTTTTACGTCAGTTTTTCAACCAAAACTCAGTGGGGTACCCCTTTGCAATTTTGCCGTAGTTTTGGGTTAAAAACTCAACGGTGGGCCTCTTTATATTTTTTCTCAGTTTTTGAACAAAAACTTTAAAGGGTAACTTTTTTAATTTTTTGCTTATTTTTTTATCGAAAACTCAAAGGGGTTGCATTTCGCATTTTGCCTCACTTTTTCAGCCAAAACCTAAAGGGATACACTTTTGTATTTTAGCCTTAGTTTTTCAATAAAAACTCAAAGTGGTACCCTTTTGCATTTTGCCTCTGTTTTTTAGCCATAACTTAAAGGGGTACCCTTTTGTATTTTTGCCTCAGTTTTTCATCAAAAACTTAAAGGGACCTGTCTTTGCATTTTCCCTTAGTTTTTCACCAAAAACTTGAAGGGTTAACCCCTTATATTTTGTCTCAACTTTTCAGACAATATACAAAGGGGTACCCCTTTGGATTTTGCCTTAGTTTTTCATAAAAAATTCAAAGAGGTACGCCTTTGCATTTTTTCTCAAGTTTTTGTCAAAACTCAAAGGGGTACCCCTTTGCAATTTTTTCATAAATTCTTTTGCAAAACATCAAAGGAGTACCCTTTGTATTTTTGCCACATTTTTTAGTGAAAAACTGAAAGTTGTTCCCCTTTGCATTTTGCTTATGTTTTTGAGCAAAATCTCTAAAGGGTACCCTTTTGACCCTTTAGAGTTTTTTTCTTTGTTTTTCACCAAAAATTTAAAAGGTTATCCCTTTGCATTTTACCTCAATTTTTCAACCAAAACCTAAAAAAGCTACCATTTTGCATTTTGCCTGAGTTTTTTAGCCAAAACATAAAGGGCTACCTTTTTACATTTTAGACTATGTTTTTTACCAAAAACTCACAGTGGTATCCCTTTACTTTCTGACTTAAATTTTCATCAAAAACTTAAAAGAGTACCTCTTTCCATTTTTGCCATAATTTTTTACAAAAAATTCAAAGGGGTTCCACTTTGCATTTTTGCTCAGCTTTTCAGCCAAAACTCAGTGGGGTACCCCTTTGTTGTTTTGCCATAGTTTTTAAGCCAAAACTTAAAGGGGTACCATTTGCATTTTTTCCTCAGTTTTTGGTTAAAAACTCAAAGGTGGGCCCCTTTGTATTTTTTTCAGTTTTTGAACAAAAACTCTAAAGGGTACCCTTTTGTGTTGTTAGCTTATTTTTTCACAAAAAACTCAAAGAGGTAACCTTTTGCATTTTGCCTCACTTTTTTAGCCAAAACACTAAGGTCACCCCTTTGTATTTTTGCCTCAATTTTTCATCAATAACTTAAAGGGATCACCCTTTACATTTTTCCTCAATTTTTAACTAAAAACTCAAAGGAGTACCCCATTGCATTTTGCTTTATTTTTTCAGATAACACTCAAAGGGTCACCCTTTGCATTTTACCTTAATTTTTTAGCAAAACCTAAAGGGATACCCTTTTGTATTTTATCCTTAGTTTTTAATCAAAAACTCAAACGGGTACCCCTTCGCTTTTTGCTTCAATTTTTCAGCCAAAACTCAAAGGGGTATCCTTTTGTATTTTTGCCTCAGTTTTAAATAAAAAACTCTAAGAGGTCCCCCTTTACATTTTTTCTCAATTTTTTTACAAAAAACTAAAAAGGGTTCACCTACGCACTTTGCCTCATTTTTTTAGCCAAAACTCAAAGGGATACCCTTTGACATTTTGCTTCAGTTTTTCACCAAAAAGTCAAAGGGGTATCCCTTAGCATTTTGCCTCAGTTTTCAGCCAAAATTCAAAAAGGTATTCATTTGCAGTTTTGGTATATTTTTTAAGCAAAAACTTAAAGGGGTACCCCTTGTATTTTTTTCTCAATTTTTTTTTCAAAAACTTAAAGGGGTGACCCTATGCATTTTGCCTTAAATTTTTAGCAAAAACTCTAAAGGGTAACTTTTTACATTTTTATATCAGTTTTTTTTTTGCAAAAACGGAGAGGGGTATCCCTTTGCATTTTGCCAAAACCTAAAGGGGTATACTTTTTCATTTTAGCCTTAGTTTTTTTTACCATAAATTTAATGGGTTTAAACCATTGTATTTTGCCTCAATTTCTTAGCTAGAACTCAAAGAGGTAATTTTTTTGCATTTTTTCTCAATTTTTTAGTCAAAACTCAAAGGGGTATACCTTAACAGTTTTGCCGTAATTCTTAAGAAAAAACTCCAAGGGTTACCCTTTGAACAAAAACTCTAAAGGATACTCTTTTGCATTTTTACCTCAGTTTTCACCAAAAACTCAAAGGGGTATCCCTTAGCAGTTTACCTTAATTTTTTTGCCAAAACCTATAGGGGTACACTTTTGCATGTTAGCCTCAGTTTTTCAGCAAAAACCCGAAAGGGTAAACCTTCATATTTTGCCTTAGTTTTTCAGCCAAAATGCAAAGGGGCACCCTATTAAGTTTTTGCCTCAATTTTTCATCAAACACTCAAAGGGGCCCCCTTTGCTTTTCTCCTCAATCTTTTACCAAAAATTTAAATGGTACCCCTTTGCATCTTTTCTCATTTTTTCAAACAATACTAAAAGGGGTACCCATTTTCATTTTTCCTTAGTTTTTTAATCAAAACCTAAAAGTGTACCCTTTTGTATTTTAGCCTCCGTTTTTCACCAAAAACTCAAAGGGGTTTCGTATTTTACCTCAATTTTTTAGCCAAAACATAAAGGGATACCCTTTTTCATTTTTGCCTTAGTTTTTCATTAAAAACTCAAAGTGGTCCATCTTTACATTTTTCCTCAAAGGGATACCCTTTGGCATTTTGCCTCAGTTTTTCAGACAACATCCAAAGTTGTAGCCCATTGCATGTTGCCTTAGTTTTTTTATCCAAAACATAAAGGGGTGCCCTTTTGCATTTTATCCTCAGTTTTTTTATCAAAAACTCCAAGGGGTAACCCTTCGTTTTTTGCCTTAGTTTTTCAACAAAAACTCAAAGAGGTACCCCTTTGCATTTTTACCTTAGTTTTTCATAAAACACTTTAAGGACTTTCGCATTGTATTTTCCCTTAATTTTTGATAAAAAAATTCAAAGAGGTTCACCATCGCATTTTGCCTCAATTTTTGAGCCAAAACTGAAAGGGGGTACCCCTTTCAAGTTTTTCACCAAAAAGTCAAAGGCACACCCTTTCGCATTTTGCCTTAGTTTTTAACCAAAAACTCAAAGGTATACCCTTTGTATTTTTCCTCAATTTTTCATTGAAAACTAAAAGAGGTGCCCTTTTGTGTTTTGCCTTAGATTTTGAGTAAAAACTTTAAAGGGTATCTTTTGCATTTTTACCTCAGTTTTTCACCAAATATTCAGAGGGTACTCCTTTGAATTTTACCTTAATTTTTTGTCAAAACCTAATGGGGTAAACTTTTGCATTTTAGCCATAGTTTTTCACCAAAAACTCAAAAGGGTAAACCTTTGCATTTTACCTCAGTTTTCAACCAAAACTCAAAGAGATACCATTTTGAATTTTTGCCTTTGTTTTTCATTTAAAACTAAAAGGGGTATACCTTTGCATTTTTTCTCAAATTTTTAATCAAATCTCAAAGGGATAACCCTTTGCAACATTGCCGTAATTTTTAAGCGAAAAATCATAGGGGTACCCTTTTCATTTTTACCTCATTTTTTAGTGAAAAACTCAAAGTGGTGCCCCTTTGCATTTTCTTATGTTTTTGAACAAAAACTTTAAAAGTTATCCTTTTGAATTTTTACCTCAGTTTTACACATAAATTTTAAAGGGTTGCCCCTTTTCATTTTACCTTAGTTTTTAAGCCAAAACCTAAAGGGTTATCTTTTTGCATTTGGGTCAGTTTTTCAACCAAAACTTAAAGGGCTACCTTTCTGCATTTTAGCCTAAGTTTTTTACCAAAAACTCAAAGAGTTAACCCTTCGCTTTTTGCCTCAATTTTCATCAAAAACTCAAAGGGGTACCCCTTTCCATTTTTGCGGCAATTTTTCATCAAAAACTTAAAGGGTCTCCCTTTGCATTTACCTTCAGTTTTTCAACTAAAACTTAAAAGGGTACCCCTTGGCAATTTTGCTTCAGTTTTTCATCAAGAATACAATGGGGTAGCCCTTCGCATTTTGGCTCAGTTTTTCAGCCAAAACTCAAAGGGGTACCCTTTTGAAGTTTTTGCATTTATTTTTCATAAAAAAACTCAAAGGGATTTCTCTTTGCATTTTCCCTTAGTTTTTCACTAAAAACCCAAAAGGGTACCCCTTTGCATTCCTATCTCAATTTGTCACAAAAAATTAATAGATGCACCCTTTTACAATTTGACTTAATTTTTCAGTCAAAAACTCAAAGGGGAATCCCTATGCGTTTTGGCTCAGCTTTTTAGCTAAAAACTCAAAGGGGTATGCCTTTACTTTTTTACTTAATTTTTCATCAAAAACTTAAAGAGGTAAAAAAAAAGGATAGCCTTCTGCATTTTTTCCCAGATTTTTACTAAACACAAAAATGGGTACACCTTTGCATTTTGACTCAAATTTTTATCAAAAACTAAAAGGGGTATGTTGTGCTCTTTCTAAGCATCAATTCCGTAAACATACGGTGTACCGATTATAGTACAAAGGATGTCGATCCCACAAGGAATGTTGATTAAGATTATTTATTATTACTACTCAATTTTTATCTTGTTTATAATGCTCATTAATTTGTAAGTTAAAACTATGGCTAATACTATACAACACTAAACTAAATATTATACTACTTTAATGATAGTCAGAGAAGACTTATGAATATGATGAATGTAACATATACATAAATATGGAACTTGATATTTCTCTTTTATTTAGAATTTAACTTTTATCATGCAAGCCAAGTTGGAATAATGTTCTATATTGCAAATCTCCCATCTAGACTAGATTATGCCTTAAGCATGCATTTATGGTTCTAAATTGCAGTTCTCGCATCTAGAATAGAATTACATAAACACACATTCAATGAATAAAAACCAACCTATAACAACTATCTCCACATGAGGTCTCTCAAACTATGCTTTGATAATAAATTTTCTATTAGCTATCAGAAAGAGGTTGCTCTCGCCACTCTCTTACTTATAACCACTTTGATGATTTTTAGAGAAGGAATTTCCATCTAAGGTCTTTTTCCTTAACTTATAATGATACAAATAAAGTTTTAATAGCAAATTCTACATATAAAGATAAATGAAAGAGAAATGATTAAATATGAATAACGATATTCATGTTCCTAAAAAGTATTCATAATAATAACAAAGAAAAAGTAAAGATTAGAAATAAAAGAAGGGGATCTCTCAACCCTTCTTTCTTTCACAAAGTGTAGTATTCTTCCTTGTATTTGCCTTCTCTTCAAATCATAAAACTAAAACCTACAACTAATGTTCTACAATAACAATTTCAAGTTAGAAAAATAAATATTTTTCTAATCTAATGAATCCTGTCCTTCTCAAAATAACTTCCAAGATATATATATATATATATATATATATATATATATATATTATTTTTCAAGCATCAAATCCCTTCAAGTGCCTCTTTATAGGTATGCAATCCTTGGTGAAGTTTGGTGCCCTTTTAGGTGACTTTTCAAGCTTAACTGCCTATAATCGCCCTCTGTCGCGATCGCGGCTTCTAACTTCCTTGCGACAGAACACTCTTCTTCTTCTTCACACCTTTCTCTTCCTAGTCACGCGTCCCCTGTCGCCCTCGCAGCACCTATTGCCCTAGCAACACCTGTCGCCCTCACGGCAGGACACTTCTTTTCTTCACTTAATTTTACTCCTTCTACACTTTTTTCTTCCTTTTTCTCCTACATACACAAAACTTAACAAAAACATTAAACGCACCTAATTCTAGCACAATTTAATAAAACTAAACATTATTTTGGTAACAAAACATAGATTAAATATGAGCTATTTAGGCTCATATTAGGGTACCCTTTTGCATTTTACCTTAGTTTTTCACCAAAAACAAAAAGGGGTGCCCCTTTGCAATTTGGTTCAATTTTTTAATAAAAAATCAAAGGGATATCCCTTTGTATTTTTGCTCATTTTTGCACCAAAAACATAAAGGGATACCCCTTTGTATTTTGACTCAGTTTTTCACCAAAAACTCAAAGTAGTGTCCCTTTGCATTTTTGCCTAGAATTTGACCAAAAACAAAAAGGGGTACCCCTTGGTATTTTGGCTCAGTTTTTCACCAAAAACTAAAAGGGATACCCCTTTGCATTTTGATCCAATTTTCACCAAAAACTCATAGGGGTACCTCTTTGCATTTTGCCTCAGTTTTTCACTAAAAGTTCAAAGGGGTACCCTTTTATGTTTTGACTTAATTGTTCAGGCAAAAACTCAAAAGGGTAGCATTTGCATGTTGGTTTAGTTTTCATAAAAAACTCAAAGGGGTACGCCTTTGCATTTTGACTTTATTTTTCGGCTAAAAACTAAAAGGGACATTCCTTTGCATATTTTCTTAGTTTTCACCAAAAACTAAAAGGGGTACCCCTTTGTATTTTAGATCAATTTTTAACCAAAAACTTAACGAAGTACCCTTTTGCATTTTTAACTCAATTTTTCAGCCAAAAACTCAAAGGCGTACCCCTTTGTATTTTAGCTCAGTTTTTCAGTAAAAGACATAAAGAGGTACCCCATTGCATTTTGGTTTTGTTTTTCGGCCAAAAACTCAAAGAGACATCCATTTGCATATTTTTTCATTTTTCACCAAAACCTCAAAGGGGTACCCCTTTGTATTTTGGCTCAATTTTTAACCAAAAACTTAACGAGGTACCCTTTTGCATTTTTAACTCAAATTTTCAACCAAAAACTCAAAGGGGTATCCCTTTGTATTTTAGCTCAATTTTTCAGCAAAAGACTCAAAGAGATACCCCTTTGCATTTTGGCTCAGTTTTTACCAAAACTCAAAGGGGTATTCCTTTACATTTTGCCTCAGTTTTTCACCGAAAGTTCAAAGAGGTACCCCTTTGCGTTTTGACTCATTTGTTCAGCCAAAAACTCAAAGGGGTACCCCTTTACATTTTGGCTTAGTTTTCACCAAAAACTCAAAGGGGTATCCCTTTACATTTTGGCTTTGTTTTTCAACCGAAAACTAAAAGGGGTATCCCTTTGCATTTTACGTCAATTTTTTTTTCTAAAACCTAAACGGCTACACTTTTGCATTTTAGCCTCAGTTTCTCAACAAAAACTCAAAAGGGTAAACCTTCATATTTTGCCTTAACTTTTCAGCCAAAACGCTAAGGGGCACCCTATTGAAATTTTGCCTCCGTTTTTCATCAAAAACTCAAAGGGGCCCTATTTGCTTTTCTCTTCCATCTTTTACCAGAAATTCAAATGGTACCCTTTTGTATTTTGCCTTATTTTTTCAGATGATACTAAAAGGGGTAGCCATTTGCATTTTTTCTTAGTTTTTTAGCCAAAACTTAAAAGGGTACCCTTTTGTATTTTAGCCTCTATTTTTCACCAAAAACTCAAATGGTGCCCTTTCGCATTTTGACTCTATTTTTTAGCCCAAATATAAAAGGATACCCTTTTGTATTTTTGCCTTAATTTTTCATTAAAAACTCAAAGTAGGCCCCTTTACATTTTTCCTCAATTATTAACTAAAAACTCAAAAGGGCTTCCCTCTGTATTTTGCCTTAGTTTTTCAGAAAATATCCAAAAGGGGTATCTCTTTGCATTTTACTACAGTTTTTTAGCCAAAACCTAAAGGGGTACCCTTTTGCATATTATCCTCAGTTTTTCACCAAAAAACTTAAAGGGGTGCCCCTTCGCTTTTTGACTCTGTTTTTCAGCAAAAACTCAAAGGGGTAACCCTTTGCATTTTTACCCCAGTTTTTCATAAAAAACTTTAAGGAGTCCCACTTTGTATTTTCCCTTAATTTTTGATAAAAAATTCAAAGAGACCTTCGCATTTTGCCTCAATTTTTGAGCCAAAATTGAAAGGGGTAGCCTTTTCAAGTTTTGCTTTAGTTTTTCACCAAAAAGTCAAAGGAACACCCCTTCGTATTTGGCCTCATTTTTTCAACCAAAACTCAAAAGGGTGCCTCTTTGAAGTTTTGTCACAGTTTTTCAGCCAAAAACACAAAGGAATATCTTTTGTATTTTTTCCTCAGTTTTTAATCAAAAACTCAAAGGGGTTCCCCTTTGCATTTTGCCTCAGATTTTGAGCAAAAGCTCTAAAAGATACCCCTTTGCATTTTGCTTCAATTTTTTTTTGTTAAAACCTAAAGGGGTACACTTTTGCATTTTAGCCTTAGTTTTTCACCGAAAAATCAAAGAGGTAAACCTTTGCATTTTGACTCAGTTTTTCAGCCAAAACTCAAAGGGATATCCCTTTGAATTTTTACCTCATTTTTTCATTTAAAACTCAAAGGGGCATGCCTTTGCATTTTTCCTCATTTTTTTAGTCAAAACTCAAAGGGGTATCCTTTTGTAATATTGCTGTAATTTTTAAGGGAAAAATCACAGGGGGTACCCTTTGCATTTTTGCCTCAATTTTTAGTGAAAAACACAAAGTGGTAGCCCTTTGTATTTTCTTATGTTTTTGAGCAAAAACTTTAAAGGGTACCCTTTTGAATTTTTACCTTAGTTTTACAAATAAATTTTAAAGGATTGCCCCTTTCCATTTTACCTCAGTTTTTAAGCCAGAACCTAAAGGGTTCCCTTTTTGCATTTGACTCAATTTTTAAGACAAAACCTAAAGGGTTACCTTTCTGCATTTTAGCTTAAGTTTTTTACCAAAAACTCAAAGAGCTACCCCTTCACTTTTTGCCTTAATTTTTCATCAAAAATTCAAAGGGATCTCTCTTTGCATTTTTTCTCAGTTTTTTAACTAAAACTCAATGGGGTACCCCTTGGCAGTTTTGCTTCAGTTTTTCATCAAAAATACAATGGGGTACCCCTTCACATTTTGGCTCAGTTTTTTTAGCCAAAACTCAAAGGGGGTACCTTTAGAAGTTTTTGCCTCTGTTTTTCATCAAAAACTCAACGGGGTCCCTCTATGTATTTTTCCTCACTTTTTCACCAAAAACCAAAAATGGTATCCTTTTGCATTTTAACTTAATTTTTTAGACAAAAACTCAAAGGGGAACCTCTATGCATTCTGGCTAAATTTTTTAGTCAAAAAATCAAAGAGGTACACTTTTGCTTTTTTACTCAAATTTTAACCAAAAATTCAAAGAGGTAAAAAAATGGTTACCCTTTTACATTTTTGTCCAGATTTTCACAAAAAATAAAAGCGGGTACACCTTTGCATTTTGGCTCAGTTTTTCATCAAAAACTAAAAGGGATACCCCATTGCATTTTGTCTCAGTTTTACACCAAAAACTAAAAGGGGTACCCTTTTTCATTTTAGTTTAGTTTTTCAACAAAAAATTAAAGGGATATCCTTTTGTATTTTTACCCAGTTTTGCACCAAAAATTCAAAGGAGTACCCTTTTGTATTTTGACTTAGTTTTCACCAAAAATTAAAGGGGTACTTCTTTGCATTTTTCACTTAGTTTTTCACCAAAAACTAAAAGGGGCATTCCTTTTCATTTTGGTTATGTGTTTCACCAAAAACTCAAAAGGGTACCCGTTTGTATTTTGATTCAATATTTCATAAAAAAACTCAAAAGGGTAACCCTTTGCATTTTGACTCAATTTTTTTACCAAAAACTCAAACCGGCACCCCTTTGTATTTTTGCCCAGATTTTCACAAAAAATAAAAAGGGGTACCCCTTTGCATTTTGGCTCAGTTTTTCATCGAAAACTAAAAGGGGTACCCCTCCGTATTTTGTCTCAGTTTTTGACTAAAAACTAAAAGTGATACCCTTTTTATTTTTGTTTTATTTTTCAATAAAAACTCAAAGGTGTATTTATGGCTCAGTTTTTTAACAAAAACTCAAAGGGTACCCCTCTGCATTTTTGTCTAGATTTTTACCAAAAACAAAAAAGGGTACCCCTTTGTATTTTTTCTCAGTTTTTCACAAAATACTGAAAGGGGTATCCCTTTGCATTTTACCTCAAATTTTCACCAAAAACTCAAAAGAGTACCCATTTGCAATTTGACACAACTTTTCAGCCTGAAACTCAAAAGGGTACCCATTTACATTTTTGTTGACCTTTTGATAAAAAACTTAAAGGTGTACCCCTTTACCTTTTTGTTGAGTTTTTCACCAAAAACTCAAAGGCGTACCTCTTTGTTTTTTTTATACTGATTTTCACCAAAAGCAAAATGGGGTACCCCTTTGTATTTTGGCTCAATTTTTCACCAAAAACTCAAAGAGATACCCCTTTGGATTTTTGTCTAGATTTTCACAAAAAAGGGGTATCCATTTTAATTTTGACTCAAGTTTTTACCAAAAACTCAAAGGGGTACCCCTTTTCATTTTGCCTCAGGTTTTCACTAAAAACTAAAAGTGGTACCCCTTTGCATTTTGGTTTTGTTTTTCACCAAAAACTCAAAGGCGTATTTATGGCTCAGTTTGCCAACAAAAACTCAAAGGGGTAGCCGTTTGCATTTTTTCCCAGATTTTCACAAAAACAAAATAGGGTACCCCTTTGCATTTTTTCTCAATTTTTCACCAAAAACTCAAAGGGGTACCCCTTTACATTTTGCCTTAATTTTTCATAAAAAACTCAAAAGAGTACCCATTTGCAATTTGACTCATTTTTTCTTTCAAAAACTCAAAGGGGTACCACTTTACATTTTTGTTGACCTTTTCACCAGAAACTCAAAGGAACAAAAATATAAAAGGGGTATCCCTTTACATTTTTGTTGAGTTTTTCACCAAAAATTCAAAGGGGCACCCTTTTTGTATTTTGACTCAATTTTTCACCTAAAACTCAAAGGGGTACCCCTTTGCATTTTTACACTGATTTTCACAAAAAGTAAAATGGGGTACCCCTTTATATTTTGGTTTAGTTTTTCACAAAAAACTCAAAGGGGTACCCGTTTGGATTTTAGTCCAGATTTTCACAAAAAATAAAATGGGGTATCCATTTGAATTTTGACTAAAATTTTTATCAAAATATCAAAGGGTAACCCTTTGCATTTTACATAAGTACCAAAAACTGAAAGGGGTACACCTTTGCACTTTGACTATGTTTTTCAGCAAAAACTCAACCCCTTTACATCTTTTCTTAGTTTTTAACATAAAACTCAAAAGAGTATCCCTTTGCATTTTGGCTCAATTCTTTTTCCCAAAAAGTCATAGAGGTACCCTTTTGTATTTTAGCTAAGTTTTTTACCAAAAATTCAAAGGAGTACATTTTTATATTTTGACTAAGTTTTTTACCAAAAAAATAAAGAGGTACACATTTGCATTTTTGCCCTGATTTTCACCAAAAACAAAAAGGGGTACTCCTTGTCATTTTAGCTTAGTTACTCCTTTGTATTTTGCCTCAGGTTTTCACCAAAAACTAAAAGTCGTACTCCTTTGCATTTTGGTTTTGTTTTTCACCAAAAACTCAAAGGTGTATTTATTGCTCAATTTTCCAACAAAAACTCAAAGGGATACCCTATTGCATTTTGTCTCAGTTTTACACCAAAAACTAAAAGGGGTACCCTTTTTCGTTTTAGTTTAGTTTTTCAACAAAAAATTAAAGGGATATCCTTTTGTATTTTTAACCAGTTTTGCACCAAAAATTCAAAGGGGTACCTTTTGTATTTTGACATAGTTTTCACCAAAAATTAAATGGGTACTTCTTTGAATTTTTCACTCAGTTTTTCACCAAAAACTAAAAGAGGCATTCCTTTGCATTTTGGTTATGTGTTTCACCAAAAAATCAAAAGGGTACCTGTTTGTATTTTGATTCAGTATTTCACAAAAAACGCAAAGGGGTAACCCTTTGCATTTTGACTCAGTTTTTTTACCAAAAACTCAAACAGGTACCCCTTTGTATTTTTGCCCAGATTTTCACAAAAAATAAAAAGGAGTACCCGTTTGCATTTTGGCTCAGTTTTTCATCGAAAACTAAAAGGGGCACCCCTCTGTATTTTGTCTCAGTTTTTGACTAAAAACTAAAAGTGATACCCTTTTCATTTTTGTTTTATTTTTCACCAAAAACATAAATGTGTATTTATGGCTCAGTTTTTTAACAAAAACTCAAAGGGTACCCCTTTGCATTTTTGTCCAGATTTTCACCAAAAACAAAAAAAGGGTACCCCTTTGCATTTTACCTCAAATTTTTACCAAAAACTCAAAGAGTACCCATTTGCAATTTGACACAAGTTTTCAGCCTGAAACTCATAAGGGTACCCATTTACATTTTTGTTGACCTTTTGATAAAAAACTTAATGGTGTACCCCTTTATATTTTTGTTGAGCTTTTGACAAAAAACTCAAAGGTGTACCTGCTTGCTTTTTTTACACTGTTTTTCACCAAAAGAAAAATGGGGTACCCCTTTGTATTTTGGCTCAGTTTTCCACCAAAAACTCAAAGGGATACCCCTTTGGATTTTTGGCCAGATTTTCACAAAAAAAGGGGTATCCATTTTAATTTTGACTCAATTTTTCACCAAAAACTCAAAGGGGTACCCATTTTCATTTTGCCTCAGTTTTTCACTAAAAACTAAAAGTGGTACCCCTTTGTATTTTGGTTTTATTTTTCACCAAAAACTCAAAGGTGTATTTATGGCTCAGTTTTTCAACAAAAACTCAAAGGGATACCCATTTGCAGTTTTGCCCAGATTTTCACAAAAACAAAAAAGGGTACCCATTTGCATTTTTTCTCAGTTTTTCACCAAAAACTCAAAGGGGTACCCCTTTGCATTTTGCCTCAATTTTTCATAAAAAACTCAAAAGAGTACCCATTTGCAATTTGACTCATTTTTTCTTCCAAAAACTCAAAGGGATACCACTTTACATTTTTGTTGACCTTTTCACCAGAAACTCAAAGGAACAAAAATATAAAGGGGTATCCCTTTACATTTTTGTTGAGTTTTTCACCAAAAATTCAAAGGGGCACCCTTTTTGTATTTTGACTCAATTTTTCACCTAAAATTCAAAGGGGTACCCCTTTACATTTTTACACTGATTTTCACAAAAAGCAAAATGGGGTACCCCTTTATATTTTTGTTTAGTTTTTCACAATTAACTCAAAGGGGTACCCGTTTGGATTTTTTCCAGATTTTCACAAAAAATAAAATAGGGTATCCATTTGAATTTTGACTAAATTTTTTACCAAAATATCAAAGGGTAACCCTTTACATTTTACATAAGTACCAAAAACTGAAAGGGGTACACCTTTGCACTTTGACTATGTTTTTCAGCAAAAAGTCAACCCCTTTACATGTTTTCTTAGTTTTTAACATAAAACTCAAAAGAGTATCCCTTTGCATTTTGGCTCAATTCTTTTTACCAAAAACTCATAGAGGTACCCTTTTGTATTTTGGCTAAGTTTTTCACCAAAAATTCAAAGGAGTACCTTTTTATATTTTGACTAAGTTTTTTACCAAAAAGTCAAAGAGGTACACATTTGCATTTTTGCCCTGATTTTCACCAAAAACAAAAAGGGGTACTCCTTGTCATTTTGGCTTAGTTATTCACCGAAAAATAAAAGGGATGCTCCTTTGCATTTTGGTTTTATTTTTCACCAAAAACTAAAAGTGGTACTCCTTTGCATTTTGGTTTTGTTTTTCACCAAAAACTCAAAGGTATATTTATTGCTCAGTTTTCCAACAAAAACTCAAAGGGGTACCCCTTTGCATTTTTACCCAGATTTTCACAAAAAATAAAAAAGGACACCCTTTTGTATTTTTTTCAGTTTTTTACCAAAAACTCAAAAGGGTACCCTTTTGTATTTTGCCTCAATTTTTCACAAAAAACACAAACGAGTACTAATTTACAATTTGACTTAATTTTTCTGCCAAAAACTCAAAGGGCTTTCCCTTTACATTTTTGTTGACCTTTTCACTTAAAACTCAAAGGGGTACCCCTTTACATTTTTGTTAACCTTTTCACCAAAAACTCAAAGGGGTACCTCTTTCTATTTTGAGTCAATTTTTTACCTAAAATTCAAAGGGGGTACCCCTTTGTACTTTGGCTCAATTGTTTTATCAAAAACTCAAAGGGGTGCCCCTTTGCATTTTTACACTGATTTTCACCATAAGCAAAATGGAGTATCCTTTGTATTTTGGCTCAGTTTTTTACAAAAAACTCAATGGGGTACCTCTTTGCATTTTGCCTTAGTTTTTTTTCCAAAAACTAAAAGTGGTACCCCTTTGAATTTTGGTTTTGCTTTTCACAAAAAACTCAAAGGTGCATCCTTTTGTATTTCGATTCAGTTTTTCGCCAAAAATTCAAAGGGGTACCCATTTACATGTTTGCCCAAATTTTCACCAAAAATAAAGAGGGGTACCTCTTTGTATTTTTTCTCAGTTTTTCATAAAAAAACTCAAAGGGGTATTCATTTGTATTTTGCCTCAGTCTTTCACTAAAAACTAAAAGGGGTACCCATTTGCATTTTTGGTTCACTTTTTTACCAAAAACTCAAAAGGGTACCCCTTTGTATTTTGGCTCTATTTTTAAACAAAAACCAAACGAGGTACCCCTTTGTTTTTTGACTCAATTTTTCAGCTAAAAACTCAAAAAGGTACCCCTTTGCTTTTTGGCTCAGTTTTTAAGAAAAAAACTCAAAGGGGTACCCCTTTGCATTTTAACTCAATTTTCACAAAAAAACTCAAAGAGATACCCATTTGCATATTTATCCAGATTTTTACCAAAAGCAAAAGGGAGTACCGCTTTACATTTTGGCTCATTTTTTCACCACAAACACAAAGGGGTACCCCTTTGAATTTTTTGTTCATTTTTCACAAAAATTCAACGGGTATCCCCTTTGCATTTTGACTCAATTGTTCAGCAAAAAACTAAAAGGGGTAACCCTTTGCATTTTGGCTCAGTTTACACCAAAAACTCAAATAAGTATCCCTTTCCATTTTGGCTTCGATTTTCAACTAAAAAGTAAAAGGGGTACCCTTTTGCATTTTTTTCAGGTTTTCACAAAAAATAAAAGGGTACTGCTTTGTATAGTTTTCAACCAAAAACTCAAAGGGGTACCCCTTTGTATTTTGACTTAGTTTTTCACAAAAAACTCATAGAGGTACCCCTTTAAATTTTTGCCTTGATTTTCACCAAAAATGAAAAAGGTGTACTGCTTTGCATTTTAGCTCAGTTTTTCACCAAAACTCAAAGGGATACCCCTTTTTATTTTGGCTCAGTTTTTTACCAAAAACTCAAAGGAGTACCCATTCACATTTTGATGAAATTTTTCTGCCAATACTCAAAGGGGTATCTCTTTACTTTTTTGTTGAGTTTTTCACAAAAAAACTCAAGGGGGTAACACTTTGCATTTTTGATCAATTTTTCATAAAAAAAGTCAAAAGGGTACACCTTCGCACTTTGACTCTGTTTTTCACCAAAAAGTCAGAGGGGTAACACCTTTTCACTTTAACTCTGTTTTTGTCAAAAACTCAAAGGGGTATCCCTTTGCATTTTGAGTCAAATTTTCAGCCAAAAACCCAAAGGGGTACCCCTTTGCATTTTGGCTCAGTTTTTTACCAAAAACTCAAAGGGGTGCCCCTTTGCATTTTGACTTTGTTTTTCAGCCAAAAACTCAAAAAGGTATCCCATTGTATTTTGGCTAACTTTTTCACCAAAAATAAAATGGGGTACCTTTTTGCATTTTGGATCAGTTTTTCACCAAAAATTTAAAGGGGTACCCCTCTACATTTTTGCCTAGATTTTCCCAAAAAATAAAAAAGGGTACCGCTTTGCATTTTCACTCAGTTTTTCACAAAAAAAACTCAGAGGGGTACCTATTTGAATTTTTCCTCAGTTGTCATAAAAACTCAAAGGGGTAACACCTTCGCACTTTAATTCTATTTTTTATGAAAAAGTCAAAGGGATAACACCTTGGCACTTTGACTCTGTTTTTGTCAAAAACTCAAAAGGGTATCCCTTTGTATTTTGAGTCAAATTTTATGCCAAAAATCCAAAAGGGTACCCCTTTGCATTTTGACTCAGTTTTCTAGCCAAAAACCAAATGGGTTACCCATTTACGTTTTGACTCAAATTTTCACAAAAAAATATAAGGAGTAACCCTTTGCAGTGTGTATAAGCTTTTCGCAAAAAAACTCTAAGGGGTGCACCTTTGCACTTTGACTCTATTTTTCACCAGAAACTAAAAGGGGTATCCATTTGCATTTTGCCTCAGTTTTTAACAAAAAATGTAAAGGGGTACCCCTTTGCACTTTATCTCAGTTTTTCTGCCAAAAACTCAAAGGGGTACCTTTTTGCATTTTTGTTTAGTTTTTCACCAAAAATTTAAAGGGGGTACCGCTTTGTATTTTGATTTAGTTTTCACCAAAAACTCAAAGGGGTACCCCTTTGCATTTTCACCTAAGTTTTCACAAAAAAAAAACAAAATGGGATACCCAATTGCATTTTGACTAAAATTTTCACCAAAAACTCAAAAGCGAAACTCTTTACATTTTTCATCAGTTTTTCACAAAAAGTCAAAGGGGTACACCTTTGCACTTTAACTCTGTTTTTCACCAAAAACTCAAAGGGGTATCCCTTTGCATTTTTTCTTTTTTTTTTCTCAAAAAATTCAAAAGGGTATTCCTTTGCATTTTGACTTAATTTTTCTACCAAAAACTCAAAGATGTACCTTTTTGTATTTTGGCCCAGTTTTTTACCAAAAACTCAAATGGTTGCCCCTTTGCCTTTACTCTGTTTTTCAGCCAAAAACTTAAAGAGTACCCAGTTGTATTTTGGCTCAGTTTTTCACCAAAAACAAAATGGGATACCCCTTTGCATTTTGGATTAGTTTTTCACCAAAAAGTCAAAAGGGTACCCCTTTGCATTTTTTCCAGGTTTTTACAAAAAATAAAAGGGGTATCGCTTTGCATTTTTGCTCAGTTTTTTACAAAAAAATCAAGGGCTATTCCTTTGAATTTTGCCTCAGTTTTTCATAAAAACTCACAGGGGTACTCCTTTGAATTTTGACTCAAAGTTTTTGCCAAAAACTTAAAAGGGTACTCTTTTGCATTTTTGCTCAGTTTTTCAGCCAAAAACTCAAAGGGGTACCCTTGTGTATTTTCACTCAGTTTTTTTTATCAAAAATTCAATAAGTTCACCAAAAACTCAAAGAGGTAACCCTTCAAAATTTTTTCTAGATTTTCACCAAAAATAAAAAGGGTTACCATTTTGCATTTCGGCTGAGTTTTTCACCAAAAACTCAAAGGGGTATCCCTTTGCATTTTTACTCAGTTTTTCAACCAAAAACTCAAAGAAGTACCCCTTTGCATTTTGGTCAGTTTTTCACCAAAAATGAAATGGGGTACCCCTTTGCATTTTTTTATCAATTTTTCATCAAAAACTCAAAGGGGTACCCCTTTGCATTTTGGTTCAGTTTTTCACCAAAAATGAAATGGGGTACCCCCACCTTTGCATTTTGATTCAATTTTTCACCAAGAAGTCAAAGGGATACCCCTTTGCATTTTTGCTTAGTTTTTTACAAACATTCAAAGGGATACCCTTTTGCATTTTGAGTTAGTTTTTCACTAAAAACTCAAAGAGGTATCCCTTTGCATTTTTGCGCAGATGTTCACCAAAAATAAAAAAGGATACTGATTTGCATTTTTGCTTATTTTTTACCAAAAACTCAATGGGGTAGCCCTTTGTATTTTGATTTAGTGTTTCATTAAAAATTGAAAGGGGTAACCCTTTGCATTTTGCATCAGTTTTTCACCAGAAACTCAAAGGGGTGCACCTTTGCACTTTGACTCTATTTTTTTTTACCAAAAACTCAAAGGGATACATTTTTGTTTTTTTCCTCAGTTTTTCAAGAAAAACTCAAAGGGGTACCCTTTTGTATTTTTACCATAGCTTTCACCAAAAACTCAAAAAGGTATCCCTTTTATGTTTTGCCTCAGTTTTTCAGCCAAAACCTAAAGGGTTACTCATTCGTATTTTAGCCTCAGTTTTTCACCAAAAAATCAAAGGGTTACCCCTTCTCATTTTGCCTCAGTTTTTTTAGCTAAAACTCAAAGGTTACCCCATTGAATTTTTGCCTCAGTTTTCATCAAAAACATAAAAAGATCCCCCTGTGCATTTTCCATCAGTTGTTCACCAAACACTTAAAGGGGTACTCTTTTGCATTTTATCTCAATTTTTTAGACAATAATCAAAGGGGTACCCCTTTGCATTTTTACCTCAATTTGTCACAAAAAGTTAAAAGGTATACTTCTTTGCATTTTACCTCAGTTTTTAAATCAAAATTCAAAAGTGTATCCCTTTGCATATTTTTCACAATTTTTCACCAAAAATACAAAGAGGTAACCTTTAACACTTTACCTCAGTTTTTCAACCAAAATTCAAAGGCGTATCCCTTCACATTTTATCTCAGTTTTTCAACAAAAACTCAAAGGGGCACCTTTGTCATCTTTGCCTCAGTTTTTAGTTAAAGACTAAAAGGGGTATCCCTTTGCATTTTGCCTACATTTTGCATTTTGCCTAAGATTTTAAGCCAAAACTAAAAGGGTTCCCTTTTGTTTTTTGCTTCAAATTTTCAACAAAAACTGAAAGTTGTAGCCTTTTATATTTGCCTCAGTTTTTCAGCTAAAACTCATATCCCCCAAAACTCAAAGTTCTACCCCTTTACTTTTTTCTGAATTTTTTCCCAAAACGTAAAAGGTTATCCCTTTGATTTTTATCTCAATTTTTTCAACCAAATCTCAAATGGTTACCTTTTGCTCTCTTCACTAAATTTTTAACTAAGACTCAAAGGGGTATCCCGTTACTTTTTATCTAAATTTTCAACCGAAATTCAAAAGGGTATCCCTTTGCTTTTTATCAGAATTTTTCTTGCAATTCTCAATGGTTTACACCTTTGCTTTTTTGACTAAATTTTCAACCAAAAGTGAAAGGGGTTTTCCTTTGCTTTTTGTTTGAATTTTTAAATCGAAACTCAAAGGCGTGCCCTTTTACTTTCTGTTTGATATTTTCTCATAGAGCTGAAGTGTTACTCCTTTAGTTTTTATTTGAATTTTTCAGCCAAAATTTAAAGGTTACCCTTTTACTTTTTGCCTAAATTTTTTAACTAAAATTTAAAGAGATACTCCTTTACTTTCTTGACTAAATTTTCAACCAAAACTCAAAAGGGCAACCCTTTATTTTTTGTCTGAATTTTTCAACTAATACTCAAAGGGGTACTCTTTTGCTTTTTTCTTAATTTTTCAACCAAAAATTAGAAGGGTACCATTTTGCTTTTTATCTAAAATTTTTTCCTAAATCTCAAAAGAGTTTATCTTTACTTTTTATCTAAGTTTTTCAACCAAAATTCAATCATGTATCCTTTTGCTTTTCATTTAAAATTTTCAACCGAAACTCAAAGGGTACCCCTTTGCTTTTTTGAGTAAAATTTCAACCAAAACTCAAAGTGGTACCTATTTTTTATCTGAATTTTTCAACCAAAACTGAAAAGAGTACCCCTTTGCTTTTTATTTGAATTTTTCAATCAAAACTCAAAAGGGTACGAGTTTTGTTTATTTGAATTTTTCAACATAAATTTAAAAGGGTATCCCTTTATTTTTTGTCTAAAATTTTCAACTAAAACTCAAAGTGGCACTCCTTTATTCTCTATCTGAGTTTTTCAACCAAAACTCAAATTAATATCTCTTTGCATTCTCTCTGAATTTCTCCCCCAAAACTTAGAGTGTTAACTTTTTACTTTTTGTCTATTTTTTCCCTCAAAACTCAAAGGGTTACCCCCTTTTCTTTTTTTTCTAAATTTTTTTGATCAAAACTCAAACGGATATCCTTTTATTTTTTTTACTAAATTTTCAACCAAAACTAAAAAAGGTACCCCTTTACTTTTTGTCTGAATTTTTCAACCAAAACTCAAAGTAGTATTCCTTTGCTTTTTCTCTGAATTTTTCAACTAAAACTCAAAAGGGTGCCTCTTTCCTTTCTATCTGAATTTTTCCTTCAAAACTCAAAGTATTTCCACTTTACTTTTTTATCTAAATTTTTCTTCCAAAACTCAAAAATGTACACTTTTATTTTTTTTACTAATTAAATTTTTAACCAAAACTCAAAGGGATCAGTTCACAATTAACCAGGTTAAACCAATCAACGCCTTGAAGTTTTTGGAAAAAAAAATTTCGAGAAAGGTAAAGTGTTAACCTTTGAAATTTTGCAAAAAGAATTAGAAAAAAGGATACCCTTGAAGTTTTCAACAAAAAAAAATCAAAGAAAATGCAACGTGGCATCTTTTGGAGTTTTGGATTTTTGATAAATAGCAAACGTGTACCATTTTTGAGTTTTGAGTGAAAAGATTTAATGGAAAAACAAAGAGGTACTGCCTTGAAGTTTTGGATGAAAAAAATCGATAAAAGTAAAGATGTATTCTTAAGAATTTTGAACGAAAAAATTTTGACAAAAAACAAAGGGTCCCTTAGTGTTTTTTATGAAAAAATTTAGAGAAAAGAAATAGAATACCCCTTGGAGTGCAAAAAGTTCAGTGGAACAGCAAAAGATACCATTGAAATATTGGGAGAGAAAAAAAGTATAGCCCTAAGAGTTTTTGCCAAGGATTATCGCTTTAATTTTTTATAAAAAGTTTTAGTGAAAAGTAAAATAATAACTATTGATGTTTTGAAAAAATATTTAAAGAAAAAATAAGAGTATATTTCTTAAAGTTTTAGATAAAAAAAATACCTAAAAACAAAGGAGCATCTTAGAATTTTGTAGGAAAAAAATTAAAAAAAAATAATGAAATACCCCTTGAAATTTTTGGTGAAAAAAATTTAAAAGAAAGTTGAAGAATATCTCTTAGCATTTTTGATAAAAGAATTAAAAGAAAAGAAAGTTAACGCGTGTTGGAATTTTTGGCAAAAAAAAAAAGCAAAATATCTTTTAAGTAAAAAAAATTAAGAAAATAAAAACATATCTCTTAGAATTTTGTGCAATAAAATTTAATAGATAACAAATGAGTACATATTGAAATTTTGGATGAAAATATTTAGAGAATTAAAGTAGTACCCCAAAAATAAAAATAAAAATAAAAAACAAAGAGAATATCCTCCAAAATAAACCAACGAAATGCCAATAAATTAATTTTTCAGTTATTTCATGATATTATTATTATTATTTTAGTCGTAACAAAACAAAATTATTACAAAAATCATATGACTGTCCAACCCCTTAAACTGCTATGCCCACTGTTTGTTTGGGCTCACCGACAGGATCAAACACCCCTTGTGTACGAGTTATCCATTTGTTAAACCATCTTTTACTTTCTCCACTCTCCTCGTATATGTATACACGTTACACATTTTAATATGCCATGTGACCGAAATTATACTAACATACTCTCTTGTTTTGAAAGTACTTCAGAAAAAAAATCAACTGAAAAATATTAAACAGCATTTAGCACTTCTTAAACATAAAATATCCTGAACTTCAAAATTATTTCATGCAATGATGATGTGAATGATAAATGACCTGCGTTAAAATACTGTCAGTAGATCATGAAGCAGTGAAATTTGAGCTTCGGTATCTTCTAAGTTCAATAGATGGGATGAATATTTGTTTCAGTTACATGATCCAAAAGCACAGTCAGAGGCAGTGCCACAAACAAACGCACGTATTTTGAAGTTAGTGGAGTAAAACAATTCCCGCCATTCAGAATTTACAAATTGCACCAATCCGCCAGTTGCTTTAAAGAAATTTTTCTTAAAATGTAAGTAAAAATAAGACAACAAAACCCCACAAAAAGATGGGCGTTCATATATAATTAGTAGCAGAAATATTCACATGTTAGTATGGTCAAATGCTAGACAATATTTACACTTCTACTGCACGATGTGAGGTTCCAGCAATTCAGAACTCAATGCCACTATTTATCTGAACAGAGAATGACGGTTGGCCAACATCTGAAAGTGGGCTATCAACTCTAACAACAATCCCTGAGCTCCCAACATTACCATTCCACTTCGAACGGCCAAACTGGATAGAGGTGGCAAAAATAGATTAACTCGCATAAGAGGAACAAAATAATAATAATGATAGCGTGACCATGACACCCTACAATGGCATCTCAACTTAGAAGGCAGAATCAATATAACATTCTATGTTAACGTTCATTATCCTCCAAAGGATCTAGGGAAGTTCAGCAATATGATGACTAGCTATAGTATGAAGTTTTTAACTCAGTATTCAAGTTAATGCACCATGCGTGAATAAAATGAAAAATGTAATGAAGGGTAATGTCTCCTAGGTGCGAATATCTTTTCATATTATTTGTTTAAAATTAAAGTGATTCATTAACCATCATCTTGTTTAAAATTGGAGAAACTGCAGAGACGAGAACCAGAAAATATTTTTCCATTATGCACAATTCATTCCATTGTCCCTCACTGCCCTCTCAAATTTGAAAGTATTAAGAAAGTCTTGGTCAAACAAGGGATTTAATGAATCTAATACTCAAATCTTACCGCCTCTGAGATTATCCATTTTGTGTGTGTCTATGTAGCAAAAATTTTGAATAGTAGAGTTGCAGTAATAGAACATGCTTGCAACAGTAAAGAAACTTACAGACAGTGATGCAAATATGGAAGGGTGTGTCGCAAATGCACAGCCGCACACCAGATTCAATTGCTCATTCACTGAATGGATAAGTTCTGCCCGCAACCCAGGATTGCTTCCACCAAAAGTGGGGCACAAACTGATAGCATATAATTGAGAACAAAGTTAATAATATAGTGATATGAGAGGAAAGCAACAAGAAAGAAAAAGTAGTTGCAGCAAATAACTTTTAGATGTTTAAGCTTTCATTAAACAAATAAAACTGAGGTTAAATCATAATAAAATGAAGCTATATTATGCAACAAAAACTCTCTCTACATACAATATCTTTCTCCTAATAAGCCGAACAGATCTGGAAATTTGGATAATACTATATCACAGAACTCAAGGCCCCTGCACCTCCCTCCCTCTCTTTCTCTCTGTGCACGCAAGCACGTGCATGTGCATGTGTGTGTGCGCGCGCGCGCTCTTGAGAAAATTCAGTTAATATTTGAAAGCAAAGACAGCAGTTGATGGGAAATGAAGCGAGACAAGACAAGGGCGAAAGAAGGTAACTATGACATTAAATCTCTCCCTATTGAAAGGCTGCCAAACTCAAAGGACTCTTGATAAGGCTAAACAATGTGATAAAAATCTCTCTTTCTCTTATGGATGTGTGTTGACAAATTCAATGTTGTATTATTGTTGCCTAATTAGAGGGGTCTTTTTTTTCAAGTTAGAATTCATTTTTAATCAGGGTATATTCATCGTAAATCATATCAAAGGAGTAAAAGAAAAAGGTATCTAAGCCTTGTGCCTTTATTCTGGAGATTGAGTTGGCACTTAGGTCCGTTCTTGATTTTCTTCAGTACACTGTTTTCTGCAAGTGTCAAGAGGTTCAGTTTTACTCCCCCTCTATCGACATTGCCCCCAGATTTTGGCCATAAACCGCAGCCACACGGCCCCACCCACAAATAGAAGCCGTCGGAGGTACTGCTCACGTGCCGACGAGAGAAGCGCGTAAAACACTTTCCGGCCACCATCCGAAGTTGATTCTTCCTCCGATCTTCTTGCCGGCATTTTCCAATCCTATCTATGGGGTTTTCCAGCCTCAATCTGTCAACTTCGATTTTTGAGCCTCCTTGCAGGTTTTATCTTTCTGCCTCTTTAATGGTTCTTTACTGTTCCTTGCTTTTACTCTTTGACTTGGTCAATATGTCAAATGAAAAATTAGTATAAAAATATTTTTCTAATTTTCTACTAATGACAATCTTTATTCACAAATCAGCCCTGTTATAGATGGTAATAGCACCCATTTAGGCTGATCCAGATTATATTTACTGTCCATTAAGGCTAGAAGGTTACAAGGCTTGGTTCAACATATTCAAAAAAGTCATGATCTATTTAGGATATCAATAGAGCAATGTTGATCATACCCTAAGACATTACAAAGGTAAGTCTCTCATTATTTATGTCGATGACATAGCAATGAGAGTAGAAGACAAAGAAAAGATGGCTCAACTAAAGAAGCTCTTGGTCTAGGAGTTTGAGATCAGACATTTTGAAAAGCTAAAATATTTCTTAAGAATTGAAGTTGCCAGATCAAACAAAATAATCTTCATTTCCTAAAGAAAATACATTCTGGATTTGTTGGATGAAACCAGCATGTTAAGGTGCAAACCAGCAAAATCGCCCACTCAAAAGCAAAAATAAGCTACAAACAGGAACTTGAGAATCAATTGACAAGGGGAGATCGGAGATTGGTTGGAAGGCTCATCTACCTCTCTCACACCAAACCAGACTTTGCATATGCATTGAGCTAGTTTAAGCATGATTCTCGAGAATCTCATATGCAAGCTGACTTTCAAATTTCGCAATATTAAAGCCTGTGCAAGAAAGGGTCTTTTCTCCAAACACAATCATCTATGAATTAAAGCTTTTACAAATGCAAATTGGGCCGGATCCCCAAATAACAAAAGATCTACCTTTAATTATTGCACACTTGTGGAAGGTAATTAGTTACTTGAAGTAAGAAATAGAATGTGATTGCTAAACCAAATGCAGAAGCAAAATACAGAGCTATCGCTCAAGATATCTGTGAGCTTCTATGGTTGCAGAAGTTGCTTGAGGAACTCTGACTAGTGGAAAAAGCTAAATTATCCTTATGCTATGATAACAAAGTTGTGATCAATATTGTTCATAATCCTGCTCAACACGGCCAGACGAAACACATCGAATTGATCAATACCTCATTAAAGAAAGTTATCTAATTTTGTTTTGAACTTATTTCATGTGATGTTGAAAAAACAGCTAGCTAAGATTTTCAAAACAGGACTCAGCAGTCAAGCCTTTCATACTTTTGTTTGCAAGTTGCATGTGTAATATATTTGCACCAACTTAAAGGAGGGTGTTGATAGATTCAATGTTGTTGTATTGTTCCCTAGAGTTCTTCCCAAGTTAGAATTCTTTCTTAATCAAGATTATTTTTCCTATATATACATGTGTATATTCATTGTAAATTATATTAGAGAATCAATAAAAGAAAAATTCTCTTAAAACTAAGCAAGAATTCTATCAAAATCATATACAGGGTTAAACTCTCTCTACCTCAAGCGTTCAGAAGGTCTCCTAGTATCCAAATCTATACTACAAGCATAACACTCCCCTCTATATATGTTTTTTTATGAGGCAACAGAACATTATGAAACCTCTCTTTCTCCCTCTTTCTCAATCAAAGGACCCAAGATGCTTCTATGCAAGATTGAAAAGGCTGCAAAACACAAAGAACCATTAATGAGGCTAAAGAGTCTCTCCTCTCTCATGTTGAAAGGAAGACATTCATGGATACCTAGGCAAAGGCTCCAAAATCAAAGCACCCTTAATGAGGCTGATCTCTGTCTCCTCTCTCTTTAGATGACAGCCTACGCTCTCCCTCTCTCCAAATGAATGTGTAGCAAAAATCTCTTTTCTCTCTCAAAGGTGAGCAAGATTTTAGAGGCTACAAACTCAAGACCATTTATGACACTAATTTATATCTTTCACTCTAAGATAGGAATAATCACGAGGCGGGGAGGGAAGTGGCTCCCCACCTATTGTCCTGCCCGAGGGCCGGGATGGGGAATTATGGGCAGAAAATTGCCCCCACCCCCACACCGGTAAGGATCCCTGTCCCCCGATCAAAAATAATTTAAAAAAAAAAAATTCAATTATAACTTAAATATAATATTTAAAAATTAAAATTATAATTGAAATATAACATTAAATAATTAAAAAAAAATCTGAATTCAATCACAAATCAAATTAATATAAATTTTAATAATTAACAAAACTAAAATTAAATACAATTTAAAACTAAATTATATAAATATAATTATAATTATTAAATTTTAGAGCGGAAAAATTTCGGGATGGGGATTGTGTTGAATTCTAAATCGAAAAATATTTTTCTCCCATTTCAGTCCTCACGGGAAAAATTTTTGGAGATCTCCGGCCCCATTCGGGGCGATTTCCCACATGGAACGGCAATTCCCCACCCCATGATCATTCCTACTCTAAGAGAGATAATATCACATGTGAACACTGATGAAACATGCGAGCGTGAAAGCAATTTAGTCAAAGCATATAGAAGATATGCTCATGAATACCTCAATATGAGTATGTGAATGCTTGTATTGAAAGTGTGCAATCAAAGGGTCTACAAGGAATGGTCAATCTATAAGAAAGACACACATGGATACTCTATATCACTATCCATCAATCTATATATGGGATTATTTTCTTTGTAACCTACTGGTGCAAAGCTTGGGATCAATTTCGTTCCTTTGAGTTTCTTTTTTCATCAGTTTGCTTTGTACTTAACACTTGGCAGTAAATAAAGATTATAGGTATTGTTTCCCTTCAAGTTTATGCTCCTAAAACAATAAAATCCTTGCTAGTGAGCCTTCTCTTAAGAAGTTCAAAATAGTTTTAAAAAGAAAAGTACAAAGTCTAGTGACACAAGCAACTATCATTCTCAAAGTTGATTCCACATTATATAAGCCATAACTGAACCCCAACAGTAGGACCATGATATCCTCCATCCACAAAATAATTAGAACCATGTAAACATTCCTCAATCCTAACAACACTGCTCTAGCATTAGATGCATGTCTGTAATAGGTCAGCCAGCCACAAAAAGAACCATAAGATAGTTCCTGAGAGAGAATAAAAGATGAGATACTTGGACCATTCAAGAAATTGCAGTGTGCTAGTAATGTAATTTATTCAATATTTTAAGAGATGCTATACTTAGTTTGGAATTAACTATTACTTTCATAAACCATGCATTAACAAAACATTAAAGGACTTCAAAGACTAAAAATAAATGCAGTATTCTTGCTCATATCATCCATATGCATTACATAGGAAGATTAGTATAATTTTTTTTAAACCATGCACTAACAAAACATTAACGGACTTCAAAGACTCGCTTGCTCATATCATCCATACACATTACATAGGAAGATTAGTATAATTTTTTTAAGGATATAAGTATGACATTTTCATTTGATGGATATTTATGCAAACATGAGAGTTTACCTGAATTGAACTGTAGGCCTCACCATTAGACCAGATCTCTGCCAAGCTAAGGCTTGTCCAAAACCTAATGTAAATGATTTGTCAGGCCATTGTATCATTGGTGTGATGCATGTGCCCCACTTGTTCTGATAAGACCATCAGGCAGTGAATTTTATTTCAAGAAAATAAAACAAAATAGACTTCATAAGATTTTGAATTAAAAATCCCCTAACCAAATACCCACAAAATCCACAAAGATTAGTGTCAAATCACCAAGTAACAGACCTTACGAGAGAAGCTAATTCTCATTTCCCCCGGATACTGTCCCTGAGCTTGCAGAAGGCCCCCAAAAAGAGGCAGAAATGCACTTGTAGTAAGCCCCTCACCTGACACATAGGTAAACTGACCATTTGGAAACTGCAAATCTACAAAAGACTGCATGGAGAAAGCAGCAGCAAGCACAAGAATAAGAAAATTAGAAACCAATCTCAACAAAGTACAGTTGCAAGAAATTAAGAGATGCAAAGAAAACACTGCATGGAGGTAGATTTTCATAGGAAGATGGAAAAATTATTCTTTGATTAATTCAACAAAATCCCAAGTCAATTTGCATGGAATTAATGCAATACTGACAAAACCTCTGATGTCAATAAATCCCTCTTTTTTAAAATACTTTTAGAAAACTATGTTCAAACGTTGATATTTTCTTCGCTTTATGCCATTTGGTATGTTTACAATTCCCATTTATTTAAATATATGTCTATCATCTTGCCATACACTGTACTTCTCAAATTTCAATTTGAATTCACTCTATGAATGAACTCCTAAGTTTATCTCACCAGCAATAGCAAAACCACATGTAAAGGGAAGGGAATTTGCTTAGCAGTTAGAACTTGTCCTTCTTACCATTCTAAAGGTACTCCAAATCACATGAACAAGTATTCAGATTTTCAAACACTTTATTCAGCCCTTGGAACTTGTCCTGCTTACCCTTCTGAAGGCATTACATTAAATGTGAAATAGGATTCAAGAATGTAGCTACAAAGAGTTAGATCTTTAATAATAAGCCTTTGCCTACTCATTTATATCAGCACACCATTCAATTAAGCTCTCAGCATAAAGACTACTTAAAAGATCCAAACAAATAGAAATTGTAGAGTCTCATATTTTAGAGCAAATTATTCACTTACACATGCTAAAGGATTGAGACAAAGCATTGACATCAGTAGCCACCTTCTATGTTTTGACCATACAGCTGGACAAAGAGAATGCATGCCATTCTGACAAAAAGAAAAGAAAAAAGGTGCATCAATTCACTAAATAACACAGAGCAGCAAGCATGAAACATCTATCTCCAAATTTATTTTTTATTATTAAAAAATAATTTCCTGGCAAAGAATAGAAAGTGACATCTAAAACATGGTATCTTGGAAATAAAGATGTCACTTTCAACTATAGGATAACAGCAAATGCACCTCCCTCCATTCAGCACAAGACTGAAAAGAAGTTATGGAGCAAAAGTGTTATAGAAAGTAAGGATATCCGCACGCAATAATTTGCTCAATTGTCAGAAGTTAATGCAAAACAGTAAAATAATTAGATAAGCAAGCATCTACATTACGTGAAGACCATTTATTCAGAAGCAAATTCTTATTGTTCTCCAAATAGGACACTAGGACTCAAGAAAATGAAAATTTGTTTAAACAGGCTAATAAAAGGATATGCAAAGCTTTACATTTTTTTGCAGCTCTCACTTCAAATATATCAAATTACATGCAATAATTAGTTTGACAGTAAATTTGTCATACCTTCCTGTCATAACCATACCAAAGCAAGTGCTGCTTTGAAAGATGAACGGGCAGAAGAAGCGTTGAGTCACGGACAAATAGTACGGGGCCAAGCTGTATTAGGAAGAGAGATGAATTGTCATTTCCTGATGTGGAACTACCATGCGATGCTTCAACTCTCCATAGATCTCCTCTTGCAACCAAAGAACTCTCTATGTTGTGAGTCCTGCTGTCATAAGTGGATGTAATATTCATGACACCCTGCACCAGTAGAAAAAGTACCATTAAAAACTGAAAGAACAGAATAAATCGACAGGGTCCAACATGCCAAGCATCAAACAAGCCCTAGAGGGAATGAGAGTTGTGGGACCTAAAAAGACTAAGAATCAACTTGATCAAGCTCAAACAAACTGAACTATCATGCTATTTTCACTTCTTTTTTTTTTTTTTGGTGACAATGTTATTTTCTCTTTTACTCTACCTCTAGCCACCTCTGACATATTCAAGAAATATCTGTGGTTTAAATCAATCACTTATCTGCAACTCAATCAACTTCATTACATTAAATAACTGCATTATATTGTCATCAAATCTCTAAATAAATATAAATTTAACCCATGCATTCAAGATTTGCCTTATAATTATCTCCATAAACTGCAACTGACTTTCAAAACATCAGCACCAAAGAAACACAGAATTTATTCCAAATATCTTGAAAGGAACCGAACTAGCCAATTTATAGATACCAGGCCTTGTCAGACGGTTGGTCTTAATATCATGCCAGGCATTACCTCAATAGATTTAGAACCTTAATTTTATTCAAATATAGTACATTTCAAACAGTTTTGCTTGCTCGAGTATTGCTTGTACGCATGGTTGGAAACATCTCAGCTTTTGAGTTTTTGTATGCCAGTACTACTATGGTTAAATGTCCTTTAAGTTCCACATTAGAAAACTTTTAACCATTCGGAAAATAGAAACAGATCAACCAACCCCACTGACAGTGTCCCTTAAAGAAAAATAGAGATAGCTAATCCTGCCAATTCCTGTTGAAGAAAACTTTCATTGCATTGTGATATAGACCAAAGCTAACTATCCACCTAGTATTCACTACCATGAACTAAAGAGAGAAAATCCACTGATTGTATACTAAAACGACCACTTCTACACATAATAAAATTTACCTGTGGCTTAGCAAGAGGTCCCACAGACTTGAAATTGTACCCAGCAGTCTCATCATCCGGTGAACAATCTAGACGAGCACCACCACCATTCTCCACAGTTCCAAAATCCTTCAGCTTCTCACTGACCAGCCCCAACTCCCCATCTAGACTCCCCCCTGCATCACTCCTTTTATTATCTATCCTCACCTCCATCCCAACAACCTCTTCTTGCCTAAATGGCACCGGCAACCTTCTAAAGAATTGCTGCACCAACCCATTCAAGCATGCCCCAAAATCTGCCCCAGCTTGACCAATCCTGTTCCCAATATCAAAAATGGCCGAAACCCCATCGATTCCAGTATTATCAGTTAAAACTCCAAAATCCCGGTGACTGAAATTATTGGCTGGGAATTCTAACTCGAAAAGCTTCGTTTTCTGAGGGTTAGGCCAGGCAAACGCCGGTGGGTGAGTCATGTGGGATTGGATAAGGCCCGTAAACCCCTGAGCTAGCCGATCCGCAAGGTCCTGACCATGCCTCTGGACCTCCTCCCATGCTTCGAACGACCTCTCCACCGACATAATTCAGCAAATCATGAGATTTTTCGACAATCAGGTTTAAAAAGGGGGAGATTTTATATATCGGAACGAAGTTGTTTAGTGGGAATGCTACTTGTGGAACTGATCGTGAGGGGAAATCCAAAAAGTTTGAATATTTTGGGAAGGGCAAACAGAAAGTAACTATATTAACTTTGTCGACTATCAAGTAAACGAAATCGAACAGAAAAAACAGCGGAATCGGAGCAAAAAGTAAGGAATTCTATAATCGAATCTGGGAAGGCCAGAACCAATATATATTTTTTTTAAAAAAAAAAAGAAACAATAACTTAGTAGCAGAGAAAGTTGAAGAAATTGACAAGGAATATATGGAAAATGAAAAAGTGAAATTAGGGGGTTAGGGTAAAGATCAGAATGAGGGAATCATTAGTAGAGTATAGGGGGTATATGGAAGCGATGTTTCTTTGAGGAAGAGAGAGAAAATAGAGGTAGAACCATGGAAGGCTGAATGTGTGAAAGTGGAGAGGGTGCGTAATGCGCACATAGATTGCTGTGCCGCCACGTCGATGAGAATGGATTAGAGACTGGGAGATTTTTACGTAACAGGAAGAGCCGGTGAGGAAGTGGATTCTTTCGCTCCGATCTTGCATAAATAAGTCGAATATTACCGATCAACTGTCGTCCACGGTCGATTGTTAATAAGAGGGCAACGGTAATAATTAATTAATTTTTATATAATTATTAATATTATTAATTGTGAACCAATTCGGACGAATTCATCCATCTTAAATATAAAATTTTTTCAGTATTAATTTTTACTCATTTTATTTTTTTATCAATCACTTTTATTATTTTTATTAAAATTAAAAAATAATAAATAAACTTAAATTTAAAATTAAATTATATAATTAAAATTAAATTATCAAATTTGATTGGTTCTAAATTTATTGAAAAAGAAAAATAAATTAAAAAAATAAATTAAATTATATTAAAAATTTAAAAGTGACAGATAAAAAATTTAAATTTTACTTAAAAGTGACAGATAAAAAAAGGAATGGAGTATCATTTATAAAATTTAAATTCACAAATTTATCTAAAAATATAAGTATCAAATTACATAAATCAATTAACATTGTTGGTAATAATTAATTATTTTTTTTATGTATTTAGTATTTACATTATCATATGAAATTCGGGAAAAAAAAAATGAAACTGATTCTTGAGGTGGGAGGAAGTGGATTAAAAAGAAAAAAGAAAAGAAAGAAAAGTGGTAGGAGGTGGATGAAAAGTCCAAAATAGGGTTTGGTTTAACTTTCGTAGCCAGCTAGTGGCTCATTCAGTTTTACCAATTAAACCTGTAGTTTAAAAACAGGAGTTGATTAGGCTGCATTGCAATCGGCCATTTTATAGCTTTTTCATCAATTGTTCAATCCATTCTAGTTATGATTTATAATTCTCATTTGATTTATCATTTTATGGGCTTTTATCTAATATTTTTATATATTGAAGTGAAAGAATTTAAAAACATAGATGGGCAATATTATTGTGATTTATTTTATCGATGGATTAAGACATAAAGTGATTTGAAGCATGTTGAGAGCAATAATGCGGATAGAGCAATATTACAACCAAAATAAAGTAATCATTAAAAAATAGAAGAGTAAATTATTGTAATAAAAAAAATTATACGAGTTTAATTTTTAAGAAAGAATGGAGGGATCATGGCAATTCCACTTAAAATCTTATCTCTTTAAACAAAATTTAGCTATAAGTATAATTTATGAGTACAATATATTACTACAACTACAGCCTACAATTATTGCTGAATAAAAATAAAAATAATAAAAAATATCATGATTTAACGAGATTCGATCAATTATACACATATCCTCGTACACTACCAAATAACCTTAAAAATGAAACAATACAAGAGAAGAAATTTGCCTAACTAATAGCATAGTTAAGCAAAAATGGGATGGGATGAAAGTTTTACCTCTTGCCCTTTTATAGGCAAGAGAAGGAGGTAATAATTTAATTCTTGCCTCCAATTTTGATCATCTACCGAAATATGGATGGAAGTTAACTCTTTTTTTTTTTTTACTTTACATTAATTGCTAACAATTCTCCAACTTGAAGATTTGATTGAGAACCAATCACATCTTAACACTATTCTTTTTATCTTGTCATTTATATTGCTTATGTTCCATTAGGCCACAAGAAGATCGATACCATAAAAATTTGTAAGTATTGATTGCTTTTGTCATAAAATCTGTTAAGATGTCCATTATATCAATTGCTCCTTCTTCCACTTTCACACGAATGAAGTGGTACTGAACTCGAATGTGTTTTGTTTTTGAGTGAAAGGCTGGATTCCTTGCAAGATGTAAGACACTTTGATTGTCACAACCCAGAGCAATCTTCTTTTGTTTGTGTCCAAGTTCCTCCTTCAGCTCTTTCAACCACATTGCTTCCTTGCTAGCTAGTGTAACTTCTACATATTCTCCTTCTATTTCCACAACTGATTGCAGTTTTAAAATCCAGTTTACAACTCCTCCAGCAAGCATAAACACATATCCTGTAGTGGATTTGCTTTTATCAAGATCACCAACATAATCAACATCAACATATCCTTCGACAATAAAATTTGATCCTCCATAACATAATGCAACATCCAAAGTTCCCTTTATATATCTGGGAATCCTTTTTATAGTATTCTAATGCTGTCAACTAGGATTGTTTATATATCGACTAACCACTTCCACTATATGTGCAATGTATGGTCTTGTATAGATCATAACGAACATTAAACTCCCCACTGCCGATGCATACAATACTTGAGATATATCAATCCTCTATTCTTCACTATTAGGACTCATACTTGAGGATAACTTGAAATTTATAGGAAGAGAGATAGAAATTAGCTTGCAATCTTGCATATTATAACGTCGCAAGATTTTCCTTAATTAATGTTTTTAAAAAAGCCAAATCTTTCTATTATTTCTATCTCGATGAACTTACATCCCCAAAATCTGGTTTGCGGTCCCAAGTCCTTTATTTCAAATTCCCGCCAATTGTGCCTTCAATTATTGGATATGATCTTTGTTGGGGCATGTTACCAATATGGCATCCATATATAGCAGCAAGATAATGAAATCATCTTTACCAAACCACTTGAAATATGCAAAAGATTCTATATTTAGTTTGTTGTATCTAAGGCTCATAATAAAGGAATTCAATCTCTTGTACCAATATCTTGGCCCCTATTTTAAACCGTACAGATATTTATTCAACTTACAAATCAAATTCTCTTTTTCTATTTCTTCAAAACCTTTTGATTGGAGCATATAAATTTTTTCTTCAAGATCTCCATGAAGAAATGTAGTTTTCACATCTAGCTGCTTAAGAAATAAGTCAAAAGTAGCATATGTTGCCAAGACTACTCGGATTGCAGTAAAACGAATCACATGTGAGAATATTTCATCGAATTCAACCCATTTATTACCTATAGGTTTTCTTCCTTGCAGTAGTGACATCGGTTTCCATGTCTTATTCTTATAAAAAGTTTCAATTTTCTCTTGCATTGTTGTCATCCACTAAGATGTATCTGAACTATTCATTATTTTTTGGAGAGTTGATGGGTTGCCATCCTCAGTTAGAAGACAATATGTAATGTTACCCTTTATAATGTAATTTGAGTCCCAATTGGAAGATCTTCTTGTGCGATTTGATCATCGATTATTTGGAACTTCAGATTCTACTGGCTCTTATTCCTTGTACTCTAGTGCAGCTTTAGAAGAATCATTTGATTTTGATTCTCTTTCTACACATACTATTGTAGCATTTGACTTCTCATTTGAGTTTTCATCACTTTCTGCTTGCTCTTGATCTTTATCTTTTATAAAGATAACATCCCTGCTGACAACAAATTTGTAGGTAGTAGGATACCATAGGCGATACCCTTTGACTCCTTCAGTGTACCCTAATAATATGCATTTTCTAGATTTTGGATCCAGCTTCGTAGTTTCTTGGGCATTGTACATCACATAAGTAGAACTTCCAAATACATGGAGGTTTGAATAATCCATCGGTTTTTCTACCCACATCTCCGTTGGTGTTTTACACTCAATTGTAGTTAATGGAGCTCTATTCACCACATAATAGGCAATGTTGGCTACTTCTGCCTGGAATTTCTTATCTAGGCCTGCAATTCTTATCATTGCTCTTGTTCTTTCCAATAGAGTTCTATTCATCCACTCTGCCACTCTATTTTGTTAAGGAGTGTATGCTGTAGTGAACTGTCTTTTGATATATTTTTTATTTACAGAATTCATCAAATTCTATTTCCAATTGTGGATCAATAAGAAGGATTAATTGGGGGATATGTGGCTTCACTTTGGGGTAAACCATCAAATAAATAGCTCAATGGCTGAACCCAGTAAGCATCAAAACTATAGGAGTCCTATGATCTATTCATTAACCTTAAACATTGTTTTGTGCATCGTAATCAACTGCACCTGGGTTTGATTTGCATGTGTAGCATGAAGTTGTATGCTGCTACTGCTTCTCCAACTATAAGAGAGATCCATTCCTGACCAATGGTTTCGATAAACTTCGATATACCCAACTTCTTAATCACCTCACTTCTTGGGTTTGCTAGTACCAGCTGCAGTCAAAGCAGAACAAAAAGAGACATTAAACATAATACAATCAAGCCAGCTTCCATGGCCAAACATCTTTAATATCTCTACCTTTAGACCTCTTCTGTCAGTGTTCTTCTTGACTTCTTCAAACATTCAATCAAATATTTATATGGATATATTAACATTAAGTTTGTAAAAGCATGTAAATATTCAAATCTATTGAAGATAAAACATACCAGTTACAAACATATATATATATATATATATATATATATATATATATATATATATATATATTATCTGAGTAAAGGGGTCTTTTTCAAACATGTATCCACAAATAATAAAATAAAAATCTTATCAAAAATCACTTCATTTTTTATATATTTTTGAGATGAATGGGTAGATTGAAAAGGAGTTTTTTATACATTCAATTTCACAACCACTTAATTCACACAAGATGCAGGTCTTACAATTTTCAGTTTTCATGTGACTGACTATTGAACCATGAAACCAGGAGATTAAAGTATTATTCTCTAATGTTTTCAGAGTTTCTTTGAGATATTCTTCCATGTAATGTAACTATGTTTCTGCAGTAAGCTATTTACACAGTTTCAGCAAGAACAAATGGAACACCCGTCAGCTATCCCGACTACAATGCTATAATGTAGATTATCAGATTAACTGTCATCCATTGATCAAAGAATTATGTGTTAAAAGAGAGAGCAGCAATGATGCACTCAAGAATCACTTTGTGCAAAACGATATATATTAGTAAATTTCTGCCACTTCAGATAATATATACTACCAATAAATATTAGTAAATTTCTCCTGAACTAGCAGAAGAGGATGCAACTAAATTGTAAAATTACCATTGGAAATTGGTGACATTCAGAAGCCTCTATCTGACTTATGCCACAGAAATGACCAAATGTTGGTGAGTGCTGTCCACCTACAACGACTGCTAAGTCCCCACCCTGTTATCCAACAAAAGTATGCTTACGATGCTTCTGGAAACAAAATTCATCCAACTAGTTTTGCAAAGTTAGATGATAGACCAAAAAAAATAATAAAAAGTATTAAGAATTTCATTTCATAGATTGGCTGAGTACATAGCTTAATAATTTTTTTTGATAAGCCAAGATCTTTAATTTATCAGAGGAAAGATCATACATGACTAGGTTTTGATAATGCATTTCACTAATTCATCAAACCCACATCGTTTCTGTCATTTTAGTTTATGTTTTGCATTAATTCAACAGATCCCCTCATTTTCTGTTTTAAGCAAACCTAAAAAAAAGACAAAAAAGCTTAAAACTTTAATCGATCTAAACCAATAAAATCCATAGCCGGAGATGCTTGCCATTCAGAGCATCTTATAACACAAATCAAAGTTTCATAGGCCATAATCTCTGTGACATGGTTAGTAAAGTTTGCTTGCCATTCAGAGATGTTGCCAGTAAGAATTAGGAGTAACAAAAATAAATACTTACAGATTTGGAGACAAATCCAACAGATCCAGGCCTGTATAACTCTCAAGCAATTTAGAAAAAAGATCAAATAATTTAAATTATTATGGAGAAAGCCTTTGGTATGTGCACTTTTATGGTACTGCAGGGGCATTTTCAGCCCTTGATCAAGATGACCAAGATATAATAAAGGGTTAAAAATACCCCTAATTATGGCAGATATAAGTGTGACAAAACAAGTGTTGTATAAATTATGATGATGCAGTGGTCCTGCAAAACTTTTCTACATTTAAGATCAATTATAAAATGAAAACGAAAGTTTCCAACAAATTGACTGTGGCTAAGTATTTAAAACAAGTAATGTGCTCAACAAATTTAACAGCTGAAATTAGTTCAAAATGGAACCCTTTTATCGTGAACTTTATGTTAATTTAATTGACATTAATTGTTAAATTCACAAAATGTTTTGAAGATCATGATATCATTCTAGTTTTGTTTAGAAAAAACCGCATGACATCTAATACTAAAATATATAAACAATAATTAAGAACTTTATTTTAGGGGATGTTCTGCAGTTGGTGAGGGTAACTGATGATCACTACATAGCTTGGCCGAGTACATAGCTTAATAATTTTTTTTTGATAAGCCAAGATCTTTAACTTTGCAAAACTAGTTGGATGAATTTTGTTTCCAGAAGCATCGTAAACGTCTGTCCAAGATTAGCCCAAACAGAGTACTCATAGCCCAAACAGAGTACTCATACTAAGAGAAATTGAAAAATATTGAAAATATGCATACCTAGGGTCTCGGGGGACAAAGGTAAACGTCTGTCCAAGATTAGCCCAAACAGAGTACTCATAGAAAGCTGTGTTTGTTTGATGACTTCCAGTAGATGCAGGGTTTGTAGTAGTGCTATCAATGATACTGGCCTCACTATTTAACATATCAACAGCAATATCTGTGGGTAACTCAAATCCACCGTCAGCAGAGCTTAACTCAACCTTGATTTTTCCTTTGATTAGATACTTCTCTCCTCTCAAATAGATAGGCTACAACATGAAATGGGAAATTAGAAAAATAAACAGCAAGAGAATTTGCTGCCTCTTTCCTTGAGCCAAAAAGTTGAAAAATTGCAAAAAAAAAAGAAGAAAATAAAGGGAGTATGATGTGGAGTGCATTACCGAGGGATTTGATGTATCAATTTTCATTGGTAAGCTCCCAAATAAAATACAAGAGTTGATGAACTGGAGCTCATGCACACCAGGAGATTCTACACATATATGCTGGGAACCTTTCTGCAGTTGAATCACAGTGCACTTGTGACATCTTAAAGTTTGACATCTCAACTAGAACTTCAATGAAAGTTTTAAGGACAAAAGTACCTTAATTTTCAAATTAGTAACTGAATTATCTGGCTGCATCATGTGAGCTTCTACATCATGAGTTGAGATAATATTAACATAGTAACCTTTTTGAATAAACTGAACTCCTTTGATGTCCTCGGCACCAACATCCACATCCGGTAAGCTCTGCTCCCAGCACCAATTATCTTCACCAGGTGTGGCTTCAGGGGAACAATGCTTGACCTGAAAAAACATCTTCTCAATACAAAAGAAAAAAATCAAAATCAAAGAATTATAGAACAATCAGTAACAAATGATAAACTCAACGAAGAAAAAAAAGTAGAACGAAGAAGAACGAACGAACGACTCACCTGTTGGTGGAGAACGGCAGGCGGCAGCAACCCGGCGGTGGACGGTGTCGATAGGCGGAACCAGAGAAATGAAGGCACAAGTAGGGATTTTTTTGATGGTGTTGATTTTAGGGATTTGTTTGACGGTGGACATGGTAATTACGAATTTTTTTTTATTTTTATCCAATAATTGAGTGATGAATTTTGGGAGTCAAATAAATGCCGCCCAAATTTATCCTGAGCAGTAACGACCGGATTGGTTGTGTTTTAACCACCGGATAAAAGCCCTTCGTTAAACAATAATGAAATTTCAGTTCTAGCGACTGGATTAAATTCCCTTCGCTTTTAAATGTCTCTAACGACTGAAATTTTATCCCTTCGCTAAATTTTAGTCGCTAAAAGTCGATTTTCTTGTAGTGGGAGTTGCTTTGTATCCACCATCAAGCCACCTTTTGGATTCCACAATGAAGACCCCACGGTGGAGAATGGCCCTGCTCTCTGACCGGAAAGGGTGGGAAGTTGGTGGGGAAGGACTTTGGAGGGCCAAGGTGATAGAAAGAAGTGGAACGGTCCATGATTTTAAAAAAATATATATAAAGGGTCGAAAAGTTGATAAAGTTATTTTCATCACGACATTGCAACAAGGACCAAGTGCAAGTGGTGGAAAAACCAAAAATCCGTTTAGTTCTCTTCTAATAAATCAATCAATAAGCTCTTATGTATCTTTATGGCAAGTTTACATTTTTTCCACTAACTTTTCAATGTGTACAGTTAAATCCTCTTTTAAGTTTAATCCCTTTAATTTTTATCCTATCCAGTTTGGTTTTAAATTCAGATTAAAGCCTAAATAAAAGTTATTTGTGACAATAATAGAGATACTATGTTATCTAATCAAGTTTATTGTGTGAATAATTGTCACTTAAATAATAAAATTATTATTGTAATTTCTCGTAAAGAAATTGACAATGTAATTCAAATACAGCATATGAATGTCAAGTCGCAAATTATTAAGGGTATAATTTTATAGATAATAAAGCCTCATATTTATAAAGAATAAAATTATATCATCGAGAAAGTTCGAGGACAATATACTAAGGTGTTTGTATAATGATGCATTAAAATTCTTATGTTGCCGGTGACCGGCATGAAGAATATAAGATTATCCTCTTTACTCTATAGTACTTAATGTCTATATTTTTAATTTTGCAATCACCTTTTATATTAATAATAATAGGATGACTATATATATAGAAAGAGAGATGTTGTCTGGCTCTATTTTCAAATCTCGGCAGAGAGATGTTTAACTTGCAATGGAGTTAGCAGATATGGATCCTGTTATGTTAATTCTTGAGCCTGTTAATCTCACTGATGCTAGTTCAGAAGCAGCAGCATGTAGGCTGGTATACGTCGATTTGTAGGTGCTTTTTGACCATTAAAAGATCAATTCTGCAGCAAGCACTTAGCTGTTTTCCAGAATCTAACATTAGTGCAGTCTGTATAAATGTCGAAAATTTAAAAATAAGAGAGAGAGAGAGAAATCCAAAAGAACCATCAAAACCAAAATTGGGAAATGCAATTCAGTTACACACACATAGAAGATCTTATGAAAATGGTCTCTCTATAGAGAGAGCCAAAGAATTATTGTTTCACCAGCAAATTCATTAAAATTCCAATTACTATGCCTAACAACTTGCAAATCAAGCGACAATGAAAGCATAAAGCACAAAGAGGAGATGAGGCAATTACCTGCCAAGCAAATACAGCATCAGAGGTCAGACAACTAATTCCATAAATCTTGGTACACCATATACTTTTTACGCAAATGTGAAAATAAATGGTGGAAGTAGAGTAGTATTCTCATTGAATAGATCAGAAAAATGAAATGCATGTCAAAGAATGACATTGTAAAGAATTTGATTCCAAGTATCAGGGACACCTGGAAGACACCAATGGCTGCAGTCCATTGCAGTCGGGCCACTAAGACCATATTTTGAAGGATGTCCATCTTTACGTAGCAGAGAGAGGAGTGTTATATCAAGCAATTTCACAGGCTTTTTTATCTTTCCCAATACACTCTTTACCACATCCACAGCTGGTGGCAATCCTCCTGGATATATTGACCCTGCAGCTGGTTCTTCTTCCCTGACACAGCTCTTTGCACTTGGTTCATTCCATAGAGTCCCACTATAATTAAGAATATATATATATATATATATATATATATATATATAAGCATTACAATTTAAGTAATTTGTAGTCTGCAGGAATATAATTAAATTAATACTCACTTATAATGTGATGGAGATATTCCTTGGAAGAAAACCATCGTTTTGGTAGGATCAATATTTGAATCCACCCAACTTCCCCATGTAGTGAGTCCCTCCTTGAAAGCAAACATACGGTCCATGTCTTTTTTAATCTCATTTCCCATTTGAATATAGTCCCACCTGCAAAAGTACAGCAATTAATAGTTGAAAAACACACATATATATACTCACTTTCACTTATAGTATAAGACCAAGTTATATAGACGTACGGCTGGGAAGGGCCTCTACGATTCCACCAATGCTAAGTATTAAAGATGAGTAGGTCAATTCCTTTCCACAACTTTCCACCTTCAATTGATTGCAGTTTTAGAACCCTACCAATTTTTTCACGTACAACATCTACTAGGTATGCGTTGCGATCCAGAATCACCTTAACTCCGTACTCCTGCAATATCAGATTACGAAATGTTCACTTTCTTTTTGTTGTTTTTTGGTGAAGAAGAGAGTATGCCACAGACTAGCCAAGGCATACTTCATTAATGTCCACATTCGTGAACATGAAAGAAAAGAATATGAAATGGGTACCGTGAATGTAAGAGTAGAAACATCTCCTTGTCTGGCAATAGTGTAATTGGGATTTGGCAGCGAAGAGTAAAGCATGCAAGTCAATGATTGCCATTGATTCCGGCTTAAAGAATCACCAACAAACATTATACTTTTCCCCTGTAATCTTTTCAACATTTTTGCACCGTCGAATCTACACAACCCATAAATACTTGTTTTTTTAAAAATAAATTAATCCACTTATAATCTAAAATATATTGAAGAGAATCTATTTGTCCCGACCCGACCCCTCCAAGCAGAAATTGCTAAAACTCATTTTGAGGAGCGTGCAAAGGTCAACAGTAATTGCTAAACCCCTCTGTCTCAAAGGAGGTGTGTCTTTTCGAAAACTACAAGAAAATGTGACAGAAAAAGAGAGAAGAGAAAACACCAAATCATTGGCCTGGTTGGATTCTTTGTTGGATAATTATTACTTCATTTAATTTTGAGTAAAATTTAAATTTTATTTATCTGTTATTTTTAAATTTTTAATATAATTTAATTTATATTTTTAATTTATTTTTTTTAATAAAATTAAAACCAATTAAATTTGATAATTTAATATTAATTACGTAATTTAATACTAAATTTAAATTTATTTATCATTTATTAATTTTAATGAAAATAATAAAAGTGACTAATAAAAAAGAATAAAATGAGTATTGTGATGTATAATTTTTATTAACAATGAATTAAAGCATAAAATATATATATGCTAATAGCATTAAACATGAAGCATTTCTTTTTATATTATTAGATTAGATTCTCCACATTAATAGGTCTTGAACTACAGTTTTTTTTTTTTTTAAAGAAAAAAGAAAAAAGTGGAGGCAGCTTATGGTTATGGAAAACAGGCATAGAAAATCTGGGGAGAAAGAAGCATACCTATGCAAATCACAGTCCAAAGGCTGCCATCTGTATTTGGTGTATGAGAAATCTGGACGCCCGTTCTTCTGGCAGCTAAATTCTCTCTCGATGAAGGGACATCCGGAGGAGGCATTGTAGAGAGGATATTCATCGTCACTAACCCAGGTTCCAGTGAACAAATCGCAGTTATGAATCCCATTGCATTTGTCACCAACCATTAGAATAACAAATAATAATCTATTTATAAAATTAATACCCGAACTCATTGCTCATCTATCTGCTTATCAAACCCCTAACTAGAAGAGAGTGAGCTTCTTTTTTTGGTCAAGAAAGACAATGGAAGAAGGTATGAAAAAAGAGTTCAATTTAAAATGGTGGAGACCTCTTTTTCTCTGTCTCGCAGCTTATTGTTTTATCTTTGCACATGTATGATTTTAGAGAGAGGAGATGCTGAGCATGAGAGTAGACAGACAAAAATGACAATGCTTTACAAGCAACAAGTTTATAAAGCGCAAAAGATTCCGTTTCCATTATTTAAAGTGGAAAAGATTGGATGCTTGCAGGTACGTACGTAGTTTCCTTTCTGATGAGTAGGCATTCACATCACATGGACCCATTCTATGGTTATCTTGCTTGTGATATATATTAATATTAAATAGGCTACGGGAAAGAAAAATTAATGGCTTTGTTTACAAATGCACCAAAAAATTAACTCGTATCCAATAATACCCCATTTTCTTTAATTGGTTGTATATTTCCTATAATTTCTTTGCCAAGTTTAAATTCATAATTCATTTCCTTTTTACTTCTATTTAAATAAAAAAGTAAATTCGGATAAATATAGAAATAAATATAGTCTAATTAAGGAATTAATTAATAAAAGAAATTATAGTGAGTTTAATTCCTAAGGCAAAGTATAGGATTATATGTGTAAATCGCTATATATAATTTCTAATTTCATGACAGATCAAATTAGAAAAAAAAGTTTTATATGCAAATACAATTATTTTATAAATTAAATTTCATCGTTAAAAAAAAGAAACCACTATCGTTCAAATATGTGCATGTTAATTTGAAAGGTCACCGATCGGAAGCTAAAACGTTTCATCATAAATATGGATTTAAACTTTGACGTTTGGGTTGCAACTTTCGACGGGTCTTTGGTGGGTTTCGACATCTTTCACCGCGCAAGCAACCTCTTTGATAATTGTTTGCTTGGCCATCCTTGCAACCCGCCCGGTTGATTGAGCTACATACAGGTTCATCGTCACGAGCCATTGCTCCTTTAACAATAATCTTCGCATTCACATTTCTTGCCAATGAAGATAAGCATATCAAGCTACACAAATAATATATACTTAACTTCTTTGCTGTACTCATTTTCAATAATATAAGATTGATTAACGACATACTTGCAATTTAACTATCAGAGATATAGACTATAATAAGCAATTCACCCGGAGTTTCATCTCAACTTCTAATATCATTGTGGTGTACGAATAAAAGGTAATAGATACGCCATTTTACATCATTGGTCGTCGTCGAATTTTTATATTAAAAATTTATAGTGCATGAAAATTATGGAAAAAATGGCAACAAACAAAAAGGAGCACGATCCATACATATGTTACTCAATTGAGAATTGTCAATTTTCAGTTTTAAATTATAACATATACTGGTGTGCTTTTTTTGTTCCTAAATAAATGGTTTATACTCAAATAACCAATTATAGCCAGGCCTTATAACGATACGGCTTGACTTAATAGGAGGAATTATATTATGTTTGCTTATTATTTATAGGGATAAGATCCAAATTTGTCAATTTTTTTTTTTAAACAGATTCCTTAATTTTATAAAAAGAAAACATTTACCCTTGGCACGCAATTAGAATTTTCATCCAATGAAGTCAAATTTTATAGGTTATTTGCTATAAATACAGACCGAATTGGATAATAGCCATATAATTCCGAACTATTATCATTTGATGCAGTAAGCGTAGACCTTATCATCTCCTTGAAGCCATGAATCCCGACGACAAAAATGATCAGACAGGAAACACAACACCATTACCCCAGTTACCCGTATTTCCCTCCCTTGAACCTATCCCGCTAAGAGCCTCCACAAACCACTCTATGGCAGACCCATCAGCTACAGCATTGGCGATGCCTATTTCAAGCCTCACCCCACATGTAGCCCAAGCTTTGTTGGCGACCCTATCGCACAGGGTAGCCCAAGCAGCACCCCAAACACCCGAAGCAAACACCGATCCAAATACCAGAAACCCAAACCTTACACCCCAGCAGAATGATAAGGGATCCCAGATAACTCTGACGAGAGAGGAGTTGGATAGAATAGTCGAGGAAAGGATGCAATAGAGGTGGAACCAAAGGGTGGCATCGTATCAAGACAATTTTCGATCACCCCTATCTTGGGACATACTTCAAACCCCCTTTCCAAACATCAAGTTACCCACCTTCCCCAGGTACGCAGGAAATACAAATCCCCTATCTCATGTGAAGCCGTTCAGACACTCCATGCTTATTCACGCAAAAGAAAATGCCGCCTCTACAAGATTTTTTCCAGGACTTTGGCAGAGTGCTCCCAAATTTGGATCGGTAATCTCCCCGAGCACTCAATACATAGCTTTCGACAGTTCACTGAGATGTTCGAATCAAAATTTGTAGCAACAATACGTCCGACTCGGGTTTTGATGGACTTACATCAGGTAGTACAAGAAAGAGGTGAGACGTTATGAAATTATATTGACAGGTTCAAAATGCTAACTATGGACATCCAGAATCAAAACTTGGAAGTGGCTATCAACGCATTTAGCCAGAATACCCGATGCCAGGATTTTAGTGATTCAGTGAGCAAGAAACCCCTATACAATTTTACTGATCTCATGAATAGAGCACATAAGTATATTCAAAATGATAAGGCTAGGAGGCTGAGGTATGGCGATCAAACGAATGAAGATAGCCACAGGGAAATAGGTCACAAGAGTGAAAGCTCTAGGAGAAGGGAATCGCGAGTTATAAGAGGGGAGAACAAAATGTACATGGTTTCAAAACCATACTCAAATAACCACAAGGAGGAGATGTTCATCGAATTAAAGTTGAGGGCTCAATTAGGGATGCTCACGGGGCGGGACGGGGCCGGGGATTGCATCCCCACTCCCTGCCCCGCGCGGGGTCGGGGATTCCCCGTCCCCGCCCCCAAATCTAGAACGGGGAGAAAATCCCCCCCGTCCCCCGCCCCGCGGGGATCCCCATCCCCGAATTTTTTATTTTTTTAATTTTAAAATATAATATTTTATAAATAATTAAAATTAAAATATAACATTTAATAAATAAAAAATTTAAAATTAATCATAATATAAATTTTAACCATTTATAAATTTAAAATTAAGTAATAAAATTAAGTTATATTTTAATTTTAATTATAATTATTTATAAAATATTATATTTTAAAATTAAAAAAAAAATTGCGGGGCGGGGATCCCCACGGGGCGGATACCCCATTCCCCGTCCCCGTCCCTGATTTTATAACGGGGATTTTTTTCCCCCCGTCCCCGCCCCCGCGGGGGGAAAATTCGGGGATTCCCCACCCCGTTCGGGGCAGGTCCCCGCCGGGGCCGGGGAATCCCCTCCCCGTGATCATCCCTAGGCTCAATTGAGTTAAACTTACAGTTGGAGGATAACTCTATTTTCATATGGTACAGCCGTACTACGAGAAAACCAGGGTATGGCCAGAGAAACATACATCACCATACTAAAGGAGACGAACCAGGCACTGCCTGTAAATACATTGGATATCCCAACGAAGTCAGACAAGAGGACAAAAACAATAGATTTGTTGGAGAAGATAGAGTTGTTGCCCTGAAAGGTGGTAAAGATAGCTTCGGGAATGCCAAGCTCAGAGGTGGAGCCATTATTGGCAGTGCTAGAATCTTACCAGGATGTGTTTGCATGGAAGTCATCAGATATAAGAAGCATCTCATCGGAAGTTATATCCCACTCACTGAGCTTACAACCCAGTAAAGCAGAAAAAGCGCAATCACTTCACCAAATGAGTCGAAGCCAAGCCCCTAGCGACCATTATGCCTGCAAATATAATCAAATTTGTTAGGAAGTCAATCATAACCAGGTTCGATATTCTCCACACTATAATTACTGATAATGGTAAACAATTCAGTTGTTAATCTTTTAGGGAGTTATATGAACAACTACATACTTAGACCAGATTTACCTCGATCTACCATCCCCAATTGAACGACATGATCGAAGTAACAAATAGAATGATACTTATGGGTTTGAAAAGAGGTTGGATGATGTAAAGGGCTTATAGGTTGAAAAATTAAACAATGTACTGTGGGCTTACCGAATGTCTCCTCGATCAGAGACATGAGCTACCCCTTTTTCCATGATTTACAGGTTGGAGGCGTTAATTTTGTGCGAGATAGGGATACTAAACACAGGGACTTTGGGTTATGACGAAGAGGTGAACAAAGAATTATTGCTATATTGCTCGGACACACTTAAGGAAAAAATAGAGCAAATGCAGATCCGAGCGGCTACCTATAAATGGAAAATGGCATCATACCAAGACCACAAATTGAAGCCACAAAAGATTTGGGTAGGCGAGCTGATTTTAAAAGAAAGCTGTCGAAGCCCAGACGACTGTACAAGTCCACAAATTAAGTCCAAACTTGGTCGGCCCTTGCGAGATTCATGAAGTAGTGAACTTTGGAGCTTACAAGCTCTTAAACATTTAGGGGAAGGTGTTACCGCACTCCTGGAATATTGCCAATTTGAAGAAGTATCATCAGTAGAGGAGCTCATCTCTTGCTCATAGGCCTTTTAGCCAGGAGCTCATCTTTTGCTCATAGACTTACATCCATTTGGTTTTAGCGTATAGCTACTCAAAGGTGGTAAGTCTTCAAATTTATGAAAGGGAACACCTTGTTAGGGATACAAGTAATCAGAAAGCAAAAATTAGCGAACTCGAGGTTGGCCGAGTAGTATGCTTTATTTTGTTGAAAGAAAACTCAAACCTCATCAAGCAGCCAATCGAATCTTTCAACTTAGGTAGCGAGAGAAGTTAAGTTTTTGCCCTCAATGCGAGATGAGAAAGGGCAAGGAAGCAAGATGGATGGTCGCACTAATTTGGCAAGAGGAGATAGGCCCATCGGGCCGTGATGGCATTGGGACTATTGCTAGATAGAGTAGCAGGTACTATACTTGATGGTGTGGATGGGGAAGGAGTAAGGTTCCTCCTATGAGGAGCAAGAGCTTGGCTTGGGATAGGTAGAGCCGAACTCTCCCCTGTCTTCATCTTCTTAGACTTCATGTGATCCCAAATGGATTGCTTCGTGACTCTCTTCATAACTGCAAAATAGAGGCATAATAAGAGGACATTAGATTTGGACTACGAAAACAGAAATAATTACCTCATTTTTTTCATTGTTTGACTGTAACTGCTCGTAGATGTCCACTTTTTCTTGGGTGAGCTGCCTCCATAGAGTGAGAGATGCCTCCTCTTCTTGGGTAAGTAGCATAACTTCATCATTGTGGTTCACGAAGCGGCCCCAGGTGTTGCAAAAAGGGAAGCCTCTATCATCTTTGATAACAAAGAAGCTGTTCTTCACCTTTTTAAGCTCTCAGGCATACCAAAAAAGATGTTGTATCCAGCCCGACCTTGGATGTAGTTATGGTCTTTGCTATTAACCCGAAGGCTGACAATGTGTGAAGGTAATGATGATATTTATTGACATCACTGAGATTGAAGGGATGTGGCCTCATGATCAATGCAGGAGTGGGTAGCGAAGCATCATTTTGGTTCTAATAATTAAGCTTGGTCGGTATTCCCAAGTGAACATGAATGTTTCCTACCTCGAAAGGGGGGGGGACCTATGATAATTGGACTGGACCACAAGTTTGGTAACTGGACTGGGCTCCAGATTTGGGCCCATATTCAGCCTATGTATCCATTTTAATTGCTCCGGATTCGCAACTAGATGATGCCATTTTGAAGAAGTCCTTATGAAGCCTCGACTCCTACCTTCCTGATTTGGTGGGACTTCCTGTACAGCCGAAACTCCCTCCTCAATAGAATTCCCATGGCTTCAAGGATTCTGCACCAGGATAGAAAATTCATCCCTATCAATAAGTGGAAGTCAGGTAAGTTTCTCTCTCTTAGTCATTTTACTAAAAAGATCCTATTACACCTTTTACTGACTTGACTATCGGCGTGTCCCCCTCCAGACCTTCGCCAGCAATATCTGTTTTTAGGTGTCATTTGGAGCAGCTCTCTACAGCAACTCAAATTGGATAATAGCCAGGTAATTCCGAGATGTTATCATAAAATAATAGGAAAGTTTACCACAATTTAACCATATGTCCTTATTCTTCCCATTAATCATCACAAAGATCAACCATAAATTTAAATGAGGCAATTAACCATATTACATCTAAATGGGGGTCATAAATTATATACAAGAGAAATTGTTTGAGAACTCAAAATAATTAAGAATAATAAACAACTATATAATAAATCGCAATATTAATTAACCAGCATCAAATATAATACATAAAAACTTTATATGTGTAGTAGAGATACCTTTTAATGGTAGAGCATTTTCTGAAAAAAGAAATGTTTAATATACATATTTTTTTATTTAAATTTGTAAAAAAATACAAGCAGCACTATATCTTTTTGCAGGTTATTTTTACCACTTCAACTTATATTTCTTCTAATTTTAAATACTTAAATCATGTTTGTTTCACCGTATTGCACATGTTATAATATAATATAATATAAGATGATTAATACGAATACAATATTTGATAATTTTTTTTTAAATATTAATGCGAAAATAATATAATACATGATAAGATTTTTTTCCCTAATACTATGCATAATTTAATACATCATGAACATCTGAGCCTATGTAATACGATATAAATCGTATTAGAAAAAAAATCTCTATCGTCTCCTTATCTGCGATGTGACTTCATCTACGACATTTTCATCATCTGCTACACTTTGCCACCATCGTCGTTGCTGCCTCCGCCACCGCCACCACATTGTCGCCATCACAGCTACTGACACCACCACCACACAGCCACTACCGCTGCCACCATCACCATCTTCATCCAATGATTGTTAATTTATCTATTAATATATATTCATATTCTAAGAAATTTGTACATTTAAAAAAAAAATAAAATTGATGTATGTATAAAAAATTGTATTTTATAATCAATTTTTTTTGTCTAAATTAGTAACATTAAAAATAATTTAATTTTACATATTTTTAAATTTCTTTTAAAAATAGTACATCATTATACATCAAATAAAGTATAAAATATTGTAAGTTATTAAAATTTTATTCCAAATATTGTATTTAATAATACAAGCTAAACAGTATACACTAATATTATACAAACTAATACATTACAATATAATACTATATATACTATATGGTATTTTAGGTTAAAAATCTCATAAGAATAAGATGTGTTTTGGCAAGCGCGGAGCCAGAAAATTATAATAATGGGGCCATAAATATAAGAACATGTTGATGAATTTTTATAGTTAAAAACTAGATTGGTCTTAAATTTTTATTTTAATGATAATCTATTTGCCTCAAAACTCATTTATGCTATGAATCAACACAACCTTTGGGTAAATGGTGGTCAACAAATGATCTGCAATAATGGGCTTTTGGTAAATCAAAAACACAAGCCAGCGGTTGGAAATTCGATCACCAGCTGTTATAATTTGTACTAAAAGCTGGCTTTTTACGAAAAGCTTAAAATCCTATGGCTTTCCATGACTAAAAACGGATTATTACGTGTTTAATATCCAAAATAACCTCGTTTACTTATTTATATCCATAATAAATAAACAATTATTAATATAATTTTGAAAATTTTATAAAAATTTAAATATAAATTCAATTGATTTCGTAGCGATGTGGATTAGGTGTTGATGATGCGAGCACAACCAGACAAATAAGTTATAACAGCATAAAGAAAGTTAGTTGAACATGTTGTAATCCTTAATGAACAAACATCCCAAAAGAAATGGCTGTTACTACTTGGTACCAAGGCGTGCGTGAAATAAGCTTCATTATGAGGGTTGGGAATGAGCCCGAAAATGAAAACGTGATTATTTTATAATTAGGGATGAGCATGGACCAGTTAACCGATCCATTAATAATTTTTTTAAATCAATTTATTACTATTAATTAATTGCTATATCGATTTCGGTTTTTCGAATCGATTTATTGGTTAACCACTAAAAAATTTTAATATATAATTTTAATAAATTATACAATTTATAATATTATTTTTTAATAGTTAAAATGCTTTAAAAATGAAAAAAATACTAAATAAATACAATATCCATTAAAATAATCAAAATAAAAATAAAATTTTCATAATTAATTATACAAATAAAAAATATTCAATATAAAACTAAAAACAAAACGCTAATTATGCACATAATTTTAATATTTATTTACTAAAAATATATATTTTACAAAATTATATATCATAATATTTATAAATTACACAAAAATTGAAAAATATAAGTGTAAAATTTAAAATATAATTCATAAAATATAAATATATATTTGGTTTTGGATCGGTTAACCACCGGTTTTTAAAATAAAAATCATAAATCTAAAATTTCGGTTCGGTTAACCTAAAAATCAATTCGATTTTGAATTAATTTTTTGGTTAACCAAAATTTCGGTTAATCCTGCTCACCTCTGCTTATAATTCCAACTTGGATTTCATTTCTGAAAAAAAGAAAAAAGAAAATTGACAGACCTGGCTGATGTCACATAGAAAAAATAATCTCTTCTTTTTCTTATGTGGGATAATGAATAAGGAAGGTACTTTTACATTAAAGCTTAATTGCAATCGTCATTAGTATGCACGGCTACCTGACTTGGCCATCAGAATCTTATGCCGGACTATTTTGGTGGTGAGGCAGTATTATTATTTTTGGGTCCGGTCTTTGGTGGGTTTCGACATTTGTTGCTACGTAAGCAACCTCTTTGATATCTGTTCGCTGATCCTTCTTTGCAACCCACATGGCTGGCTGCGCCGCATGGTGGTTCTAAATTACTACCCATTGCTCCATTTCCAATATGGGACTCTGCATTCCCATTTCTTGCCAATATGGAAAGGCAAATCAAACTGCACAAACAATATATTCTGAACTTCTTTGATATACCCATTATCAACTAAATGATAAGTGGTAACTTGTTCAGCTTCCTGATTGTAATATTGATTAAGCACAAGCTCGCAATTTCATTGTTAGAAATGTGGATATTATAAGAAAGTGGCTCCGAAGTTTAATCTCAACTTCTAATATCCTCGTCGTGTATTGATATGTCAGTTTACGTGGTTGGTTTAAATTCACTCTGCATGGAATCAATTTGTCAATTGGCCTAAAATAACTAATAAACTTGATTTTTGCTTCAAAAAATTACTATAAACCTATAATTATCTAATATATCGAATTCATTGCATTAAATTGACAAACATATGTAATGATTTTGTTTATATTAGATAAGCAGACCTTAATATGCAATATGCTTTACGTAGCAATCAATCCTCATTATAACATTCATCGTTAAAATGGTCCAAAAAGAATGCTGTAACCACTACGAATTAAATTTGTTGCAAGGTACATTGTCCATTCAATTACATACATATTGAACAATAGAAACCTACAAAATAAAACTTCCATTAGATCAATAAAGTGCAGAACTAGTTTCAAACACCTCTACCAGAAAAATATAAGCACGAGGAAGCGCAGCCATGAAAGTCATATCCATGAATACAAAATTTAAGCAACCCAGTCAAGAAGCGAGAGATTTGGCTTTCCACATCTTAAACTAGGCCACAATGCAAATCTATTTCTGCTTTTGTATCCTCTTGTCTCTGATAGGCAGCTCAACAGGCTTCTGGGCCTCATGTGGATGAGCTGGTCCCTTGTATACCTTAAGGTGGTTGAACAATGCTCGGCCAAGCTGCAGCAAACAGCCATAATCAAAACAAGCTAAATTGACCAACACTACACCTCGTTATGCAGGCAGCATGTAGCTGAAGAATCTAGGCAAAACCATCTTTAAGCATCTAAATTTTAAGACAAAAGGTATTCATACCTTAGCTTTTATTCAGACACACTGAGAATTAAGCTTCTTATCGGTTCCAAAGACTTGTGCTAAATTTATTAATTAAGCTTGTTCGCACAAATCTATTAATTAAACAATTAAGCTTCTTATTGAAAAATCAAGAACTACATATTGTGCATCTCATTTTTAAAAAAGAAATACATATTGTGCATAAATGATGATCTGGAAAAAACGTATGATGAAATGTCACACAAGATAAATTGCTATAGTACAAAATAAGTTCAAAAGGCAACAAAAGGAAATATAAGTTGAATCTCTCCTTTATTTTTGCTGTGCATTTCCATATGTGTGTAGATATCGCACAACAATGTGGCAGGGATTCAATAATTACAAGGGCTAAGGGTTGAAAAAACTTAATCAAGCATGTATATTCTGATGATATGCGGCACATGTGATTTCCACTATTGTTCTATAAGTAATAGGACAAGGATCAACAGGTAGAATAAAAGTTAAAGAGACAAAATAGGTTCTCTCTTTAGAGAATATGAGCTTTTGCTGAAAACCTATTTGACAAAAAAGATTCATAAATTTAACAAATATATGAAGTTGTATAAGCTGATGTACTGGGAAGACATGGGCATAAATTAGCCTGAGTAGAAACCAAAAGATGACATATATGCATATGATTTTTCCACAACCAATGTATAAGCTCATGTACTGGGAAGACATGGGCATAAACTAGCATGAGTGGAAACCAAAGGATGACATATATTCATATGATTTGTCCACAACCAATTTTGACAATCTTCCTACAGAGCCCTCAGATTCTGCATTGGGCCCCTAACTACGCATTCACACAAGCGAAAGAATGCTTCAATGCACACGAACACCTACCTTTTGGACCATGGGGAAGGTCAAGGAAGCATAGCCATCCCTTTACTTAGCATGCAGTACAACTCGACCAAGATTCACCTCACAAAGTTGGAAGCTATTAACTTAGAAGCAGAAGTCATTGAAAGGTAGAACCAAGTAAATCATCACATCAAAATTCAAAAAAACTTTGGAACAAGATGCAGAATAAGCTGCTTGAAAGAAACATTCATATTAGTTCTATTGAATTTCAAGCAACAAATGAATTCGTTAATGTCAGCAAACAAGGCATAAAAGCACAAATGCTTCCATTTATTTTTGCATTCACTGGATGGTAAATGATTCTACCCAATACAGGCAGTCATAGCCCACCATACAAAAGATGTGCAGGATAAAAACCCCATGACCAAAAATTTGTGGCACTGAAATGCAGATTTTTGTAAAGGAAAACTCAACTTCGTATTTGTAGAGATTCTCAATCATATAAACATGAGAAAGGAAAGAAAAACCTTCATATATAGAGAATCATACTGAGAGATTCAGAACTTACTCTTCCTTTAGGAAGCATGCCACGAACAGCATGTTCAATAATTCTTTCAGGAATCCTCTGTTGTAGCTGATCAAATGTCTCCACTTTCATACCGCCTGGTCTTCCTGAATGCCTCCTGTATAACTTTTGGGTCCTTTTCTTCCCAGATACAGCAACTTTCTCAGCATTCACCTTTCAATAAAAAGATTCAGAATTTCACAAACTTAATGTGTAACTAATGCAATGTGCAAAAAGGCCTGTTGCAAGAATAGAGAGTCTGTTGAAAAATTGATGAGTCCCACTGAGCTTACACAACCATGACACTTAAACAATAATGTGGGCAACTAAAGTAGAAACATCATTTACATCACAATAATGTGTGCAACTAAAGCAGAAACATCATTTACATTGTTTTGTTAGGTTTTTAGCAAATCATCAGAAGAAAGTACAGAAACATGTTAAGAACAATTTCAATCACTTTTTGAGCACAGATGCTTAGACATCAACAAATTGTAAAATTGCTACATTCAGAAGTCTCTAATAACAGTTAACATCTAGAAATTAGACTAGACATACAGGTTGTCCAACAAGCAGTCATTGGTAGAAGATATACTACAGTTAATCTTGCAAGAGGCATATTCTCAACTCCAAATTGTGGAGCCAATATTCTCAAAGGTATATCTCTACATAACAGATATATGAAGTTATCCATTGACAATATCAAGTTTCTAAATGAAAACATTTTCTTACAACTGGCAGCATCTATTCTCTTGGCAACCCAACGAACTGTAGACTGCGATTTAATATACACGCAGTGTTGAATAAGTAGTTCATGAAAATTGGATAGATAAAGAAAGCATACAAGTATAGAATTAGAAACAACATACCACAATTACAAAAGCCCCCATGTCTACACTAGGAGTATATGTAGCCAAGTTCTTTCCACGGATATAAATGGCGATGGTAGATGCCAGTCTCCCAAGAATTTTATCAGTTGCATCTACAACGTACCACGGTTTATCAGTGTTGACATGGTCCGCCGCTTTAGGGTACCAAGTCTTATTCCAAATGTCCTGTAAAAACAAAAATCGACTAAGATTGAATCATAAACCCATGTTCGACTTCATGCTTGTGATAAAACTTCTAAATTGAAGATATTACGGAAATTACACAAGAGAGAGGGGGCGATTACAGGACCGTTAAGCTCAGATTCCTCGAACATCCAACGTTGGTCGAGGGGCACGCGATACATGAGTGTTTCATCCTTTTTCTCCGACCGCACCAGAAAATTGCGGCTGCTCCTAACAGGAAATGCGGTCCTTAAACATGGTGTTGATTTTAGGATGGAGAACCCACCAACAAATGGACTGCTGTTACTACCATTCGAACAAGAAGATATGAACATTGCAGAAGACGAGGCACACGGAATTGCCATTTTTGTGCTTCGGCCCCTCTACTTCACTCTTGCTTCACTGCCTTTGTTCAATAATACTGGATAAGATATCTTTCCCTTCAATTTTCTGATAGTGAGCAGGATGACTCAAGAGAAGAAAGGAATTAAGTTCAATCCAGAAAATTACAGCTCTTCAAGCAAAAGAAGGCTTGTTGGAGGCCCAAATCCTAAGTCACCAAAGGAACCGAATAAGCCCATTTACCTTTCGAAAGAAATAAAAATGGAGCCCATTTATTTATGGTGGACTCAAGTATCCATTTTGACCTTCCTCTCATGAATTGCTTCACCTTCACTCCCAACACCCAAATAACTTAAAAATGGCATTGTCAAGTCTTCTCCTCATCAAACCCATTTCCTTCCCTCCTCTCCAATTCTCCAAATCTCCTCCATTTATCCTCAACAAAAACCTTTCTCTGAGTTCCAATCCAAATTCTACTCCTAGATTTCCCAGCATGGTGCTTCGAAGACCTGGTGCCACATCGATTCAGGGATCTCTATCAGAGGCCATCAGCTTGATCCAATCTTCGCCTCCCACTTGGCAATCAGCTCTCCTCAATAACTTGTTGATATTCATTTTGGGGTCCCCGATTCTGGTCTCTGGCCTTTCTCTCTCAGGCATTTGCGCTGCGTTTATTTTGGGTACTCTCACTTGGCGCGCTTTTGGGTCCTCTGGTTTCCTTCTTGTCGCCACTTACTTTGTTATAGTGAGTTGAAAAAATTAAAAAAATTGGCGCTTTGGAATTATTTCTTGGAGCAAATTGTTATCGTTATTTATTGATCACTTGATTTCTTTTATAAAACAATTAAAAATTGTTCTGATTTCAGGGCACTGCAGCCACGAAAGTGAAAATGGCGCAAAAGGAAGCACAGGGAGTGGCTGAGAAGAAGAAAGGAAGAAGAGGACCAAGCAGTGTAATTGGTTCCAGTGCTGCTGGTTGTGTGTGCGCTTTTCTATCAATATATGGAGTAGGGGGCCAGACATTTGCCCGGCTTTGGGAACTTGGCTTCGTTGCCAGCTTCTGTACTAAGTTGAGCGATACCGTCTCAAGTGAGATAGGCAAGGCATATGGCAAAATCACGTAAGTGTAATTTATAGTTGTTTTGTGAGAAATAGGTTATTGATTAAAATTTCGATCAGCGACTCCTTTTCTTTAGATTAATTTTGCTGCTAAAAAGCTGAGTTTTTTTAAGGTTTTTGAATTATAGTCTATATTATAGCGTTTACATTGGTTTCTTCAACTTATAGAGGCAACTGTTAGATAAGTGATATTAGCATTTTCTATGTTTTTTTTTTTCTTTTTCCCTGTTCTTTCGGCATTTGATCTGATCCAGATTTAGAAGAGCACCATGAGTTGCTGTGATCTGTGTTCATAGTTAGCCTTCAATTTCTTGGGAACTTGGAAATTCCTGCTTAAGATGTTTGGCCAGATGTGACGAATATCTTATGCCAAATTAATTATTCTGGTAGAATACAGTTAGATTTTGAAATATGTTTGTGAAAACTTATGAAACTTTTGTTCTTGTCACTTCAAGGTAACGTTAATGGTTAAATGTATTAATCCCAGAAACAAACCAAGTATATAACATAATTCTGCCTGCATATTGTATTTTAAATCACAAGGTATCTGTTAAATGTGGCAGCCGAACTTTCTGTTCTTGTCATTTGCATCTTGTGTATTCCACTGTTAGGTTGTCCTTTTTATTCATTGCAAAGAAAAGAAAAAGGATTGTTTATTCAGCTTGCTTGTCTGAAAGTATTGCTAACTTTATCATTTGAATGTGTGTGGCATGAGCAGGTACCTTGTTACAACATTTAAGGTTGTCCCAAGAGGAACAGAAGGAGCTGTAAGTGTTGAGGGAACATTAGCTGGATTATTGGCATCGATTCTTCTTGCCTCTGTTGGTTGTTTCATGGGTGAGGTAGAGTTTTTTTTTACCTTCCTTCCTTTGCTTAAATTTCTTTTATTCTTTTTAGTACTTCTTTCTATTTAAAGCATCATACTTTTTTTTTTTCTAGTGAAGTTGCCTCCTTCATGTTTGGTAAAATTAATATAATGGCAAAAAGGGGAAAAACAAGATGAATAGACAACCTGGTTAAATTGCAGCAACAGTTGGTATAATTAAGTTCTTTATATTTTTGCTGTACATACCTGTTCTTTTAGGGGCCTGTCTTTTTCTGTGGCTTTCCAAATTGCTGGGACCATCAACAATAATGTTGATTCTATGTTTTTTCCTGGTTCATATCTACATCTTTCCTATAATCAGAATGTTACTACTGATGCTTGCATAGTGCAAAAGCTGTCTAAGTTGTTGATGTAATTTTTTATCTGATCTCAGATTAATTTCTGTTGTGCATCTGGTATTTGTTTATTCCTGTCCTCATATTTCAATGGTTAAATAATTTGCACATTACACCCTAAATATATGTAAGTTTTATTAGTCATTTAAGCTTTCTATAATATGCTTACTTAGAGAAAAAAAGAAAAAAAATAAGTGTAAAAAAACTATAAATAACTACAGAAAACAAACACTGAAAGTGGGGAAATAAACTTGAGAGTAAAAAAGAAGTAATTAAATTATTTTTGAATCAATCCTCCTATTGCTAACTCAAGATAAGTATCACACATGACAGTTCTTCAGTTATTTTAACATATAGTTTCTTCCATGGAATTTATGGATAAATGCTTGCCGAATTTAGTAGTTTTCCTAACTATATAATGCCTATAATCACCAATAGTTCTTCCTTCCATGCAGATCTGCCTTAGAACCAAAAAAAAAGTTTATACTGAATAATAACAAGGGAACTGCTCGTCTTCTGGTCCATTTGATGTTGACTTGGGGATGGCTTTTGAACTTGATTTAGGCAGTAGTGTACTAAGTCATTCAACTTACTCTTTAGGTGTTATTTAGTTTTTTGCTTCTTAGCTGTCAGGTATGAAATTTTATATTTGTGTTCTCATTGATTCAAGGCATGGACTATAAAATGCCGAACTCCCTGGCTCAATAACTCTATCTTTAACATGAGTAGGTTTTGGAGATGCTGTTACTTAGTAAGGTAGATGGTAATCTGGTTGTGGTGTTTCTTTTTAATATTCTTTTCTATCTTTTGGAAAATCTCTTTCAGACCCACCCCTTTATATTTCCTTGCAAGTTTGAAGGCTTGTAATAATTTTTTTTTTTTTTAATGAAACAGATACGTGCTTCTGAGGCACTTGTATGTGTGATAGCTTCACAGATTGCTAATTTTGGTGAGAGCATAATAGGTGCTTCATTTCAAGAGAAGGAAGGATTTCGATGGGTAAACATTACTTCATTTATAATAGGGATAATATATACAAATTTCCTTCTAAACTATCATTATTTAACAGATTTCTCCTTGAACTAATTGCATATTATATTAATATGAGAGGAATAAGTACTTCACTTTATCTCAATTAGGACCAATTTACTCAATTTTGATTCTTTAAGGATCTATTTGGCCTAATTTTAATTATTTAAGGGTAAAATTGGCCCATCAAAATATGAGAGCTTAATTGACTTGAGGCAAATTTAAGTGGCCTGTTTGAACCCTTAAGCTTAAAGAAGTGTTCTGGGTTTTATTTGGAAGAATGTTAGGTTTAGCACCAATCATGGTGGATAAATTATTAAATCGTATCATGGTCAGGCTGGTCAACTTAGGAGAGATTCAGTGATAATTGTCTGGTGGAATTACATAATTATTATCAATAGTCGCCCAGGATGCTGATTTTCTGCAACTTTATTTAGCATCTCAATTTATCACTTGCAAAGCTGAGTTGATGATTTAGGAACTGGGCGTTCATTTCCATAGTTCGGTTCTGCATTGTAAGCTGTAATAGTCTGGACCTCTGACATTATGTTTTTACCTTGTATTGCAGCTGAGCAACGATGTAGTCAATGTCCTTAACATATCCATGGGAAGCATTTTAGCAGTCCTGATGCAGCAAGTTATACTCCAAAACTTGCACATGTAAATTAACGAAAATCTTGTGACTTCAGATGTCTCCATATTTCAGTTAAAGCATGAAATGTAACATAGCAAAGGCATCTTTTGCCTTATAGTGGTGGTATTGATTGCACCGTTAAGTTCAAACCACAATTGCTGCTTCGCAGCAGATTGTCACAGATACACGCATATCTTCCAAGAATTCAGGTTTTGACCACTTTAGAATTTGAAAGGAGCGTCTATAAGTACTTCATCTCGGCTGATTAACATTTTTATACACTGTAAAATCCAAAAGCTTCCCCATTAAGTTGCATACTTGTTATTCCCTGACTCGGTTGAAATTAATCAATGGGGATGGTTCGTCTGAGATTTTGTTTTTTACATTTCATCACTGAAATCTTCTTGGATGGAAGACATTGACTCACAGTTCGTTGGATGTGTAAACTCCAATTCCTCATTATAGTTTTAAATACGAAACTACAATATAATGTTAAAATTTTCAATTATTTTCTCTCTGTGAAGTTGACTTTTGTTACGCTTGATGAGTTCTTTCTTAAGAGGGGGAAAAAGAGCATAATCTTTCCAATATGTAATTATTCTTTTTTATCTTCTCCTTCCTATTTCATTAATTATTTGTAAATCTACGTCACCTTACTCCTATTCAACATTCTTGGTAGCGTCTCCTTTAGCTTCCTTGAGAATGAGCTTCAGAAGCCTTTCATACATCACAATTGCAGACTCAAGCATGTTAATGGCTTTTCTCTTATCGTTGGCTGCCAGAGTCGGAACATCTTCTATATCTACTGCATCCTTTATGAGCCTGGAGCTAAGTTCTTTAGTTGACACTCCTGGGATCCCATCACTGAATTTATTAAATTCATCACCCACTCCAAGTCCAATCCCTTTGGCCAATGCTACATCACTGCCCTCTATCTCCATGCTATTACCAATAACCATAATCACTTGGCCTCCCTTTGTATCCCAAATATACACACTCCCATCTTCTGCAGCAGATACTAAATTCTTGCCCTCGTTCACAATCACCACCGATACAACAGCACCACCATGCTTTTCAGGCCACGCCACCAACTTATTCCCTTGCCTTGCTTCTTTCCTGCTTCCCACCTGAAAGGAGCCTTGTAAATCAACCCATCAGATCCTGCTGCGTAAAATGTTGCTTCTGTTTGATCCAATGCGATCCCTGAGATGGCACATGGGAATGCTATTGTATGCAGCTTTCTTCCATCTAAAACGCTCCATAACTTACAGGTGCAATCTGTTGAGCAAGATACGACAGTTGGATGGCATAACCCCATACAACAAGTGATAGCTGTCACTGGTCCATGATGTGCTTGAAAGCTATGCAGCATGGAGGAGCTGCTTGAAGAATCGTGGTCCTCTTGTAGAAGCTGAAAGATTGGGATCGCAACAATAAAACCATCATCTCCTCCAGAAATGAGGAGAGAAGAGTCGGTGCTGATTAATAGAGAAGAAACAGACTTGGTATGAGCAGGAAATGATTTGAGAATATTTCCTGAGGGGATTGAGAGAGCATAAAGATATCCAGAAAGGCCACCTGCAAACAGATAGGAGGCATCAGGAGTAGCAGCGAGTGGAGCCACAGGCTCAGGTAGAGGGAGATGATGGAAAGCTGATGGAGACCACCAGTTATAGAGATGAATAGAGCCACTACCTGTGGCTGAACATATGTGAGAAGCAGCAATATAAGCCTTTCCTAAAAGGGCAAGGCCATGCCGAGGTGAGCGGCTGCCGGTGAAGCGGGCTAGGATGTTGCCTGAGATGGGGTCGTAGACAGTGATAAGCCCATTAGGTGAACTGGTTAGGAGTATTTCATGTGAAGAAAAGGACATGTTTTTGTGTTTGGTAGTGGAAGTAGGCACCTTATCAATGCATGTTATTATAATGCGTTTAGGCGTTGAAAACAATGCGGTCCTAAAACAAGAGTTTGTCTCATCTGCATCACACATGGAAAGTAATCATTACTACTCCCTACCTCAAAGAACCCACTCACTTCCACAAGGCTCGAATCTGTTGATTTAATTCTTCAATAGTCGGGTTCACTTTTTTGGCCTCATTCCTTGCTCGTGTCTTACATTTTACATAGGATTCCTCACTGGCAGACAGTTGTTTTTCACACTATGACCAAACATAAATTGGATTATTTCATCATGGGTTTTTAAATTTATTTCCTTGTTTTCCTCTCTCTTTCACATTCCTTGTGAAGTTTCTATACCACAAGAAACTATAGTAATCCAAGAAAGATTAATGTCTAGCAAACAGAAAAATAAAGATTTATAATCTAAAATAACTAAACTATAGTATGATGAATCAGCCAACGGAGTCAAAAAGCAAGAGATAGCTCCTGCGAAATTGTGTAGATGACACCTTTATTAGGGAGATGAACTGGAATCCAAGAAAGCATTGAGCGAAAAGTAAAACCCTCTGCAACGTGTGAAGAAAAAATTTCTAGCCAGTGATCTGAATTCGCCTTGAGAAATTGCCGATTTATGTTCCTAAAAACAGCCCCAAAACCACACTTCCCTTGTGTTGAGAAAATAGCTGCATCACTTAAGTATTGAAAAAGGCAATATTTATAGTTGATAATATGCAGCGAACTTCATTTTTTTTTTTGGATTGCGGATGAACTTGATAATATAGAGGGACTAGTTTTGTCTTGATTAGGAGAAAGTTTAATCCCATGTTATGTAATACCAATCTTTTTTTTTTAAGATTTATGAAATGAGTTTGTGAAATTTATGAAAACTTGTTGCTTGCTTAATTTCTGATTATTAGTGATGTCTATTATAAGTAAATGGTGATTTTGATTGAGAATTTTATGTGTAATTTTTATCTATGGTTAGGTTAATTTTAGTTTGCATGAAGTTATAACTTAATTTGGGTTTAAAGTTGTATAAAAAATTATTAACAATATATATGCCTCCTAAATTAAATTACCCCAATAAGGATATGTTATGGGGAACAAAAAACTATATGCTATAGCAAACTAATAGATACCCTAATTTATAATTCTATCATCTTCAATTCCATTGCATGATGACAAAGAAATAGCTCCAGTATAATATATAGATTAAATGATTAATCTACTATACTATATATTCAAAACCATAATACTTTAATTTTACTTTAACTTAATTGCTATATTTTAATTGCATTTAATTGTCTGATCATAATTGCTTAGATAAGTTTTATATAAATTCTGAAGTTACAATTATTTGTTGAAACAATATTTTTTTTTGAATAATTACATACCTTTCATTTATTACCTATCTCAACACAACTAGTATATAGTATTACCTATCTCGACGCAATTTATTTTAGTGCGTGCGCATATACCATTAGATTATATGTCTTCATTTAATTCGGCCTCACAGCATGCGGAGGGGAAAACCAAATTAATTTTTATCATATCCGATCATTTATCAATAACGACATTTTGATGGTACTTAGTGAGATCCACTTGGAATGACAAATGACAAATTTAATTTTTTTAATAAAATATGGAAGGTAGTACGGCTAGGTATGATAATCTTGTCGTCTTATTTAATTAAGATCCGCTGAAATTTACGATCTTGTTATAGTCTTTCGTTTGATGATAAGAAAGAAAAGAAAGTGAACATCTTGTCCGCCCATCATAATTAATTTCTTAAATAATTTAAGCATTGTCAAAAAAAAAAAGAAAAAAGAAATTACAAGTAATGAAACGCAAAAGTTTTTAAATAAAACACAGTTTCTTCACTTATTTATAAGTATTGATTTAGACATCAATTCCATCATTTTCTAATAGTTTCTTTCGCTATCGTTACTATGGCTCCTTTAGAAAGAAATAAAACAGAACAAAAGTCAACTCTATTACCAGATAAATGTAACTAATTTTAACCACTTTATCATTTCACACGCACAAAGCCCAACATTCTAATTTTCTCCAAACGAAAGATAAAAAAAAAAAAAAAAAAAGAAAGTTATGGTCAATCGTCATCTGCTTCACTTTATATCCTGTTGAATGCATTACCCCATATTGTTGGCGTGTTGGCCATATTCTTGTATCATCGTGTCTGTTGTTGTCTTGTTGATTTACATGTATATCATCTTTATTATTATTATTATTTGAAGTAGACATCTTTATTTTTAATATACGGTATTGTTATACTCATATTTATGTTTACTGTTTTTCTTAAGCTGGATTTCCAAAAGCTCAACTATATATATACATGGGGTAAGGAATTGGCCAGATGCCCCTATTTTCATTGGAAATGGTACAATTATTCACTCTTAATTATTTATGTCCAATTAAAATTTAGTTGCGTTCCCTAACTAAAAGATACAAATAAAAGGCAATGGTCTAGCATGCATCTGTGCTACACATAATTTTGTTTTCATTATTATTGATTAATAACATTAGAAATAATCTTTTACTACGTTTTCTTCTTTCTTTAGTTCAATTAATTTATATATATATATATTTTCAATTTCCAGTCGTGCGTGTGGCATAGAGAGAGAGAGAGGGATACAAATTTTTGACAAGAGACAAAAGAAAATTGGTGAAGAGTACGCGTAAACATATGACGGAACAAAGAAACAAAATTGGACATCATAATAGCATGAACATATATGCTTCCAGCTAATTCTTTCCCTTTCTCAACCTAATATTTCCTTCTATTTACATCCTTCCTCTATCACTATAGTCTTAACAAACGCTTACACGAGAGATTTATTAATTTAACCAAAAATCACATAAACCACTGATGGTCATTATTCGGCTGGCTTCACGTGGTCATGTTAGGAACACATGCATTCAATCAATCTTAAATCATTTTACTACTATTATTATAATAATTTTGGTCTGAAAAATCATATGTATCCTTTCCTTTCAACCTACAAATCAAAGGCCCACTTCGTTCCTCCTCTTATGCCAATTATGAAAGATTTACCATTTTCATTGGTTTGTTTTCTAATCAAATGCCAAAAGGAAGTTGGAGCTTTGAGACTTATAATAACTCTCTTAATCTCTTCCATTCCTCCAATGGATCAATTATTTGGCGGATTTTCATTTTTTAACAATTTCATATGTACTCTATTCTATAAAATCGCAAAAGAAAATTTCTCGTTTAAACCCGACAAATTCTGATGTGGGTATTATTTATTACATTCCCGCATAAAACACTGGGCCAATTAAAATTAAAAGAAGCCCTGCTTTTTCCCCTTCGGTTTCAAATTTTCAATAAAGGAGCGGTTTCTTTCTGGGATGGTAGTTACGTAAATAAGCAAGTAAAGCAGGGGTATGTTTGATTGGACGCAAACTCCGAAATCTCTATTTTATCACTTAGCTCCACAAAACGCCACGCTTGGCTATCGCTGTGATTCGCTTCTTGCTCTCCCACCATGCACCGCCATCTGTTCTTTCTTCATCTCTGTTCAAATTCTTCTTAAACAACTAAACCCATTAAACCACTACCTCCTCTCTCTCTCTTTTTTAATCACTTTCCCTCTATGCGCGTCCTTCCCAATATTAAACAATTTCCGCCACAATCAACGCCTACATTTCCCTTCTTCTCTCTTCTTTTACCTGTGGTTTTATACGTTCTTGACTCTACTATCATGGCTGTTAATTCCACTCACCCCAAAGAGGTTATTCTCAAAATGGACGCTCAAAATGATCCCACCATTGCCAGGAATGTCCAACCCACCAACCCCGGCACCATCGGGAGGGACTCCAGCTATGAGTTTCGGAATGATAAAGAGAAAGCTAAACTCCTGCCAAACAATGACTCTGAAAATTATGTTTTTGATTTCCCTCAAACTAATGCTTCCGATACTTCAAGTCATAGTGGAGCTGCTTCTTCTTCAGGGGACGATCCCCCCTCCAAGCTTATCGGTCAGTTCTTGCACAAACAACAAGCTTCCGGTGAGTTTTCCTTGGATATGGACTTAGAGATGGCCGAGCTCCATAATGATCCCGCACTACTCCACCGCAACTTGGCCCCCATTTCTGAGTCTCCAGTTACCGGGCATCGTGTCTCCTTCGACCCTAACCCAGCTGTCTCTAACGATTCAGTCAGGAGGAAGCATCACAATAAGGATTCCCCTACCAAGAAGAGTACAGATGGTGCTGGGCTTGCTGCTGCTGATGGGGAGATTTTAAAGTGCAGTTCCAGAAACGACGCCATGTTTTCCAATAGTTCGTCGTTTAAGAAGAAATCCAACTTGTTTAAGGACAGGACAAAGTCCAGATTGATGGACCCACCGTCTCAAGTACCTCCAGAAAAATCTGGGAGAGTGGTAGGGAGATCGGGGCAATTGATGAGGTCCGGAATGTTAGGAAAAGGAAGCGTCTTTGATGATGAAGAAGATGACCCCTTGTTGGAGGAGGATATACCGGAACAGTACAAGAAAGATAAATTTAATATATGGGTTCTGCTTGAATGGGTGAGTTTGATTTTAATTATTGCTGCTTTAGTATGCAGTCTTGCTATTCCGGATTTAAGGGATAAGAATCTGTGGAAACTTAGATTGTGGAAATGGGAAGTCTTGGTTTTGGTTTTAATATGTGGGAGATTAGTTTCTGGGTGGGTTATAAGGATATTTGTATTCTTTGTTGAGAGGAACTTTCTTCTAAGAAAACGGGTTCTATATTTCGTATATGGGCTCAAGAAAGCTGTGCAGAATTGCCTGTGGTTGGGGCTTGTACTGATGGCTTGGCATTTTCTGTTTGACAAGAAAGTTGAGAGGGAAACAAATAGTGCCACCCTTAAATATGTCACCAAAGTTTTGGTTTGTTTGGTGGTGGGCACATTAATATGGCTTGTGAAAATTCTTGTGGTTAAGGTGCTTGCATCTTCTTTTCATGTAAGTACCTTCTTTGACCGAATTCAGGAATCTCTGTTTAATCAATATGTGATTGAAACGCTTTCTGGCCCTCCATTAATTGAAATAAAAAGGAATGAGGAAGAGGAAGAGAAACTTGCTGCCGAGTTACAGAAATTACAGCATGCAGGTGTTGCTGTGCCCCCTGCCCTCAAGGCATCGGCCGGCTCATCACCACAGGGTGGAAGAGTAATAGGGAGCGGGAGAGTACAGAAAAGCCCCCGAATTGGCACCCCCAGGCTTTCTCGTGGTTTTTCCAAGAAGTCAAAAGAAGAAGATGATGGGATAACGGTAGATCACTTGCACAAATTGAATCCAAAGAATGTTTCTGCTTGGAATATGAAGAGGCTGATGAACATTATTAGATATGGTGCTCTGTCCACGCTGGATGAACAAATACAAGATTCTAGTCATGATGATGATGAGTCTGCTACAAAGATTAGAAGTGAAATTGAAGCAAAAGCTGCGGCTAGGAAAATATTTCAGAATGTGGCTAAGCCAGGGTCTAGGTAGATTCCAATTCCTATCCCATCTTTAGTTATATTTAAATTGTACGTGTACTTTCTAGTCTCTACTGCATAAAATTGGGTCTATCATAGGGCAATTAATTTACTCATTTCCTGTCTCTTAGCGTCTTGTTTGATTTTCGAGGTATTTGTGTTTCTTCTTGGTTCAAATTGACGAGCTTTTCATGATATCTAGCTGGTATTAGAACCTTGTTAATCATTGCTTTTTTACATCTGTTATTGCCATGATAAATGGAATTGTATTGATGTTTTATAAAATAGTTATCAGAATAACTTACAGCTTTTAGTATAAGGTTCAACAAAGATATGCATTCTAAAATTGGAATTTCTTTCTGTGCTTCTGATGAAGTCGAATAATCAATATGGATCAAGCTTTGGTTTTCTTCAGTGTCTGTGTTTATTCTCAGGTCATTTGATCGACCTTAAGCAGCTCCGATTATTTCGATTCATCAGTCCGTTTTCATCTTGCATTAAATAGGACCTCTTGTTCTCATATGCAGGTACATCTATCTGGAGGATATCATGCGTTTCATGCCAGAACATGAGGCTGAGAAGGCCATGAGTCTTTTCGAAGGTGCATCTGAAAGCAATAAAATCAGCAAGTCTTGTTTGAAAAATTGGGTGGTAAGAACAATTGATTTCACATCTCAGGTTTCACATTTGTTTTTCCTATATTTGATGCCAGTCATAATATATGACAATTAGCACATATGCCAGTATGTTCCGCGTTCATAATTGCAAGTCATATTATGTTAAAGAAATTCTAGTGCATGATTTTTGCATCATATTTCTTTCCCCCCTCTGTATCTTTTCTTCTTTGGTTGTCCCCAAATAAACTATATCTTCATATATTGAATCAAATTACAATTACTACTTACCAGGTACTCAAAATTACAATGATAATTTATCAGTACTCTGAATTACCATTATCATTTACTGAGCACTCTGAGTCACAAAATTAAAATTGGAACGAGAGTTGACGTTGAATTGTACTATTTAATGTTGTAAGCTGGACTTATAGTGAGTCCTGTACACTCTTTAATCTTCAGTCTTACATGATTAATCATATCATTGTACTTTGTGATGGGGACCGCAACAGCTATTGGGTACTTAATTTTATTGTACATTAGCAGTATAAGAATATAATTACTTTGTTCATTGTCAATTATTCTTAATTTTAATTCATCAAAAATAAAAATAAAAAGGAGACAGAAAAGGCAACACCTTGCTTTTGATCTGTTGGAAAAATATATTAGAATAATTATTAACTGGAGCAGTTGCATTCAATTTTAACTTTTCTTCTGTTGGTAGGGGAGAATATTTGCATTATGAGAGTGGATGGTATTTCAATTGAATCCTATGTCCTTTTATTACAGTTACTGAAGATTGGTTTAGATGCTTCAAGTTTTATCCTTTAAGTTGGTTCTCACCCTAACTGCTGAAATAGGCATAGTCTCTCAACAATAGGCTGTTGGTTTGGATAATTGGTTCTTCACTCAGGATTTTTAGCATATCTGTTTCCGTGTGAAGTGTAATGAGATCATGGTGTGCTTTTGCAGTTGAATGCTTTTTGATGTTATTATTTTAAAAGGGTAATATCGTATGTAATAATATTTTACCTTGCTGAGGAAATTTGCAAATAGGGAAAACTGCTTTTGCAGATATCATATACTTTTGTTGTTTCTCAAAGTTTAACACTTAAGTTAAAGCAACATTTGGCCCTTATATTTTGTGCATAAAACATTTCTACTTCTTAAAATTCTGATGCATGTAGAGTTCATTGGTTCATGAATTTTTGTTAATTATAATCGGATTGCTTAATTGTTTCAGGTTAATGCCTTTAGAGAACGCAGAGCACTTGCATTGACTCTAAATGATACAAAAACAGCAGTTAACAAACTGCATCGCATGGTGAACTTTTTGGTTGGGATCATCATAGGTGTAATTTGGCTTCTTGTACTAGGAATTGCTACAAGCAAACTTCTTGTCGTCATAAGCTCCCAACTCCTCCTTGTGGCATTTATATTTGGCAATACCTGCAAAACAGTATTTGAAGCTATTATCTTCTTGTTTGTGATTCACCCTTTTGACGTGGGTGATCGTTGTGAAATTGATGGAGTTCAGGTACTTCAATTAATAAATGAGCATTGCTGCCTTTGTTTTTGTCGTTTTTTGGGTGGGAGGGCAGAACAAACTGCACTTCTTTGTTTTGCACATTTACTTTGACAGAATTGTTGCTTGTGAATATGTTGGGCCTAAGCCAAACTTGTTTTTCAACAAATTTCAGATGGTGGTAGAAGAAATGGACATTCTAACTACTGTTTTCCTAAGATATGACAACCAGAAGATTATAATAGCAAACAGTGTTCTTGCCGCTAAAGCCATTGGTAACTACTACCGGAGCCCAGATATGGGAGATGCAGTTGAGTTCCTCATCCACATAGCCACACCAACCGAAAAGATTGCACTCATGAAGCAGCGGATAACTAGGTAAGTTAAAGATACAGCTTCATTGACTTTGTTATGACCCCACCCCCCAAGTCTGCCATACTTTTATGCCGCATAGTGGTTTTATTAATATGTGCTATTTAAATTTTATAACTATTGAAACTGAATTTTCTGCTCTGGAACCATGTTTAGATCATGTCAACCTAATTATAACAAATTAACATTTGCAGGAATATCATAAATTCCCATATTATTTATTTTCAGAAACTTAAGTGTATTAAACTGACGTAGCCCACATTTAATTGGAATTTTATGTGTTGGTGAGCTGACTCAACTTCTTAAACTTGTTATATCCATGCTGTCAAGTCTTAAAAGTAAGAAGAGGATACACTCATACATGCTGGGGTATATGATGGATGCATAACAAGAATTTTTGGATTCTTATAACATTTTTGTTTAACAAGAGCTTGTTGTTTCAATCATCAAGTAGTCTAGTTATATCAATTTATCTACAAGTGTGATTGCAACGTCTTCAATTATTTGCTGATTTGCTTCCTAAATTGATCTTATCCGCTAAAGTTGGCTTGCATTTTCAACTGCAGTTACATAGAGAATAAAAAAGAACACTGGTATCCTTCCCCCATGATCATATTTAAGGAAGCAGAAGCTCTGAATAGGGTACGAATTGCAATATGGTTGACTCATAGAATGAACCATCAAGACATGGGAGAGAAATGGTCAAGGAGAGCCCTCTTACTTGAAGAAATGGTTAAGATATTTAGGGAGCTTGACATTCAATACCGCTTGCTTCCTCTTGACATCAATGTGCGTGCATTGCCTCCAGTGTCATCTGAACGTGTTCCCCCTAGCTGGGCAAGCTGAGTATATATAGAAGGTAAAATGTTGTTATGGTGTAAAAGAGTTTTGTCAGTACAACATGGCTATGAGGACGCTCGTGAATTTCTGCAATGCATTAAGGAATGATAATTTGATGATGTTTAATTTGATTCATCCATTGGCATTACTTTTTGTGTTAGAAGATCAAAGAAGTGCCCCGATACTACCAACATTTTATTGTGTGGTAATTTTCATGGACAATCACTCAAAGTTGCGGTCGTGGCAGGGGCTTTGTACGCTAGTTATTTTTGTGGTGAAATATTTGCTGGGAGATTGATGTTTACAGCATCAAGTTGTATTATTACATCGAGATCAGTCCTTGTAAATTGTTAGGTGTTTAGTAGAGTTGGTAAGAGATTTGTTCTCCAAAATATATGGCTGTAACTTGATGCAGTTTTATTGGTAGTCTAGTGGCACATATAAAACATTGTCAGTTCCGATGGCTGCTTTGATGAGCTTGAGTTTGTGATCTTGTGATATTGAATTCTTGGAGAAAAGAGATGCTCAAATCCCATCATTTGAAGTTTGGAGGGGCATTAAGAAATCGAATATTTATTATTCTCTCACCTTTCACCAGTCAGAGAATTTATATCCACTTTCATTAACATAATTAAAAGACGACTGAAACAATATCTACGTAACGATATAAAATTTAATTTATTTATGGAAATATCATAAACAATATATATATATATATATATTTTTAATGAGAAATCACAAAAGATATTATCTTGTTCAGTATATAATAAAGCTAAATAGTATAGGAGGCGTCAAAACGAAACACTATCAATCACACACTAAACTTGGGGAGCTATCATCATTTTGAAGTAAAATTTTGAGCAGAAAAGTAGAAGAATATCTAGGCAAGGGATTGAATTGGGAAGCTGTAGGATTTTTGATAGGTTTTATTTACATATTTCAGCACATATAAAATTAAAATAGGTCACAATTTAAGCCGTTAAACAAAATGAGTCATCACCGTTGAATAAAAAAATTATAACCAGTTATATAATTAATAAATTTAAAATATAATATAAAAAGTATATGCCATGTTTCTTTCTTCTAAAATGACAGCGAAAAAAAAAGCAGTTGAAGTGGACATTCTATTGAAAAATCCGGGGCCTTAATTCTAGGGATTAATTACATTTATGATCATCGAATTTTATGATTTATAATCAAATAGTTATAATAAAATAATTTGTAACATAAAAATCATTAAAATTTAATTTTATTTCAAATAAAATAAAAATGATCTAAAAATTAATTTTTTTTATCACAAAATGATAATTAAGTAGACTACATATAATTATCATGTCATTTTTAGTACTAATTAACTCTGTAAATAGATTATGATTAGTTACTTGAATTTTTTATTTGTTTTCTATACATGTCATTATTTTATATTTACACGATAACATAAAATTTTTTTATTTGGTGATTCAACTTATAAAGGGTATTGTTTTTAAAATGACATTGTAATTATACGTGATATACTTAATTATCACTCCGATGATATAAAAAATTATTTTTTAGATAATTTTTATTTTAATTAAAATAAAATAAAATATTGATAATTTTTGTATTATAAATTATTTTATTATTATCATTTGGTTATAAACCTAAATATTTGCTTACCACATATATAATTAATTCTAATTCCAGACTGTGAAGGAAGAAAATGAAGTTGAGGGATTTTAAGCTAACAAGTAATAAATATTCAAATGTTAGTATTTGCAGTTTTGCCTTTGTATATCGTTCCCGAAATGTTGGAAATCCGGGTGGAATTCGACAGTTGAAACCTTATGCTCTCTCTTACATTACAACTGGAAACAGCGGAGTCGGTCTCCTTGGTCAGGACAGCACAAGTTGCCACTACCTGCCACGTGTACAACACCATTCATGGCCCCAAAAAATCTCCTTTAATTTAAAGAAAAGAAAAAAATCAAAATTCTTCCATAATTAAACCCCTGTGTTTAACTATTTATTGCACTTGTGGCTGCTTTTGATCCTCTCCTTTTTCGTGGAAAGTTCTGGAATTCAAAAACAAAATATCCAAATTCTATGGCTTTCCATAGCACGACGTAAAACGGGGAAACTGGGGGAGGTTTTAGTTAGATTTTTGTTTGCAGGGTTTTTGACTGATGAAGAGTTCAATTTTATAGAAGAGACGATCATAGGAAGAAAAGCTCCTTCTTTTTCCTTTTTGCAGATAGCAAAAAGCTTTTGCACAGTTGGGATAAACAAAAAATTTGTATCAACTTTGAATTTTAGGCATCTGTAGTGGATGAAGAGAGAGAGAAAAGAGAAGCGCAAAAAAGATGAAGATTCAGTGCAACGTGTGTGAAACGGCGGAGGCGAACGTGCTGTGTTGCGCAGACGAGGCAGCGTTGTGTTGGGCATGCGACGAGAAGGTTCACGCCGCTAATAAATTAGCAAGCAAGCACCAGAGAGTTCCTCTCTCCGCGTCTTCTCCTCAGATGCCCAAATGCGACATTTGTCAAGTATTTCATCTCTCTCTCTCTCTCTCTCTCTCTCTCTCTCTCTCTCTCTCTATCTGTGTTCCAAATTCGTTGTTATTGTTGTCGTTTATGATGATGATCATCAGCATGAGTCCGTGCTTTTATTCAGTGCTCTGGTTTTTAATGTTTAAAGTTACATTTTCAATGCCATATGTCTTTTTGTTTTATGTGTGTAAGAAACGAAAGGGTGAGAGAATTAACTATCGAGTGTTTTCTCTTTGTTTCTTGATAATCCAGCTGAAAAGGAAATATGCAGTTCATTGTTTTCTGTCTTTTCTTGGAAAAAATATTTGTGCTCTATTTGCAACTACATTTACTTCAGTACTATTTTTAAGCTATCAGATTTTTCACAAGAACTACTTAATGCTGATCATTCTTCTTTGAATCTGACAAAAGGAGTTGGAGTCGTTTTTCTTCCTACTATCAAGTAAACAAACATGTTACTTTCTTGGCTAGTGGTCACAAAGAGGCCGCCTATTGTTTGTTGCTGGTGTGTTGGTTTCATGTCTTCTTAGGTTAGAGCCATAAACACAGTATTGCAACCTCAACACAGAGGATGTTAGTTATTGTATATATTAAAACCTATTTAGCCAAAAGGATTACCGTTTGAATTTTGGACTCTCGTACTTCAACACAATTACTTTGGTTTTCACTCAACTTGGAGGTAAATTTATGTTTCTCCAGCATTCAAGCTTGAGAAACACTTGCTCGCAGGACTTCTATTAGATATATAATATTCATCCTTGAGTTCTCACTACTTGGCATTTAGGTTAAATAGCTTTTATGCTCAGCCTATACATGTATATTTTGTCATGAATGAACTATATATATAGCATTCCAACTGGAGCAGTTTATTCTTATTAAGGTTTGATAAAATCAGCGGGTATGCCTATTTCTGAACTTTCCAAGCGGTCAAGTCATGGTCTGACATTACAATTTATAAATTGTTGAATTGGTATTACATTAAGCATTAGTGTTGTGTCCTTTACGTCTGCATGTATATATCTTTTGTGCATATGTACTGACTTGATAGATGCATGATATGTGTTTTCTGCTTCTAGTAGTGATATTGTGTGCTTCACTCGCTGTATTTTGCCAAATTCAAGTGAAGTGCAACTTATCTGCGCCATGATATTATAATAAATACAATCCCTTCTCTCCTTCCCTCTTCTAGGATTTTGTTGCTGGAATTGTATCCCTAAAAGATAAGACTATGTTCAGTTAATAATATCATTTTTTTAGTAAAATGTGGGCACAATTGTACATTTGTTTTTAGTGTTTGAATTATGTGAGATGAGGGAAGTATTTTCAGTGATAGAGAGAGATGCTTCTGTGAGGTCAGTCATATATGCTTAAATATTGTTGGCTTCAACAAGATATAACCAAACAGGCAAGTGGATTGCAATTGGCCTAGTTGAATATAAGAAACTTTTGACTTGGAACGCATTTGCTTGGTGTGTGCCCCCGGAGAACTGAGTTTAAGATTGACTTATTTTTCATGATTATCTTGGTTCATGTTCTAGAACTCTGTTTGTGGATTAACCAGTGCTGATATTTGATACAGGAGTCAGCTGGCTTCTTCTTTTGTCTTGAGGATCGAGCTTTACTCTGCAGGAAATGTGATGTTGCTATCCATACAGTGAACTCCTATGTTTCTACTCATCAGAGATTTTTGCTTACTGGAGTAAAAGTAGGTCTGGAACCTACAGATCCCAGTGCATCCTCTTCTTCGGGGAAGTCAGCTTCTGCTGAAAAGACTTCCGAAGCAAAATTATCCCATTCTGTGTCTAGAAGAGGGATGCCAATGCCATTGGCTAGTCCACATAATCAAGCTTTACCTGTGCAGGTTGGTGGAGTAGGGGAATTTGAAACTGCAAATGTTTCATTTTCAGGGGGTTCTACGGCTGGAGGCATCTCACAGTGGCAGATAGATGAATTTCTTGGAATGACTGATTTTAATCAAAATTATGGCTATATGGACAATGGATCATCTAAGGTATCCATATGAATATGCCAAATTTGCCATGTTTTGACTATTTGGGGGTAGCTGAGTCATAGTTGCACTTCCAGCAATTTAATTGTTAACGACCTCATTCTGTGTCAACTTCTCCATGAATTTGCAATAATTTTGGTGCTTATTTGTTAACAATATGGCAGGCTGATAGTGGAAGGTGCGGTGACTCTGACAGCTCAGCAATCTTGAGATCTGGTGAGGAAGAGGTAGATGAAGAAGAGTGTCTGGGTCAAGTCCCAGACAGCAGTTGGGCAGTACCACAGATCCCTTCTCCACCTACAGACTCAGGGCTCCACTGGCCAAAACGCTTCCATAAAAAGCAATCTAGCAGTGCAGATTGTGTGCCCGATATTTGTTGTTCAACTGTCCAAGCTCACCATCATCAGCAGCAGTATGGAAGTGCCACAAAACGGAGGCGGCAGTGGCTCTAATACACCCCCACCTGATAGATATAACTTCAGATATCTGCGTTTTAACTGTTTCATGCCTGGTGTGAGCCTATAATTTCCAAACAAGGTTTCCAATGGATAACAACAGTTGATTTCCATCCCAGTAAGGCTCTGCTGTTAAAATGTTGGTATTATGGGGCTTGCAGGAGGAATGAGCGGTGGTTACTTGAGGAATTTCTGGGTAGATGGGGTAGATGAATTATTACTTCTTTCAGTCAATAATTCTTAAAATTTGTAGTCTGGATGGTCGTTCAAATTTGTTGTTCTCAAAAAAGTAACATGATTTGTTTCATCGATTTTCTATTGATAAATTAATGAAACTAAGATTAGAACTAATGAAATCTTCGATTCGTATTTTTTTAATGTATTTGAGTAATTATTTTAATTGTTTGAAATGACATCATATGATCAAAGAGCAAAAAAATTGTTAGGTAACATTTGGGGCATACCGCTCCTCCCTGGCTCGAATGGCATGAGTGCGAGTTGAAGTTTAGCATATGATCCCTGATATGTATGTGTAAAAGCCTTTTGATTGGTATCTCCCATAACATCACCTCTGCCTCTCTAGGTAATGCCTCTAGTTTGTGGGACTGTATTGGCTTGAGCTTTCGACCAAAAAGCAAATCCTGTTGTGTGATCTTATAGCTATCGGTCACTATTTTTCCATTCGTCACGAATTAAAGTAAGTTAAATATTATTTAGTATTGATAAAGTCAAATGATTCAAGTTTGAGACAACTAAAGGATATTCTTTTCCATGAACCTTAACATCCTGAAATTCTTTAACAATATTATCATTTATAGATTTTGTGGGCGAATCTATTGAATTATAAACAAGTAAAACGTGGCATCTTCAGGCCACACTTTGTCAGGAGCACGTAGGCAATAAGATTGGCTTGCAACATAACCATTCTATATAAGCTCAATAGTGAGATTTTTATTCGTCCAGATGGCAACAGATTTCGTTTTTGTTGAACAATGTTACGGTCTTGGTGCATCCTGTTAGTTACCTTCCCACTTTGGTAGCAGAAAATAATGTTCAGTTTCAGGGAAGAAGGAAAACAATAGGAAGTAGGAAATTGTTGGTTCTTAATAGGAACTTCTTATAATTATACTATAATAAAGAAGAGTAAAAGGCTTTCATTATCACAGAATTGTTTGTCTTAGTGACTTTCAAATGTACGTGTTCAACACTCTGGGAATTCCCTAATAAATATGACAGATTCTTCAGAAAAGAGGTTAAGAAAGTAAAGCTTAAAGCACTTAATTATGCTTAGATAATATTAAAGATTGCAAAAGTTGGATTTGTTGTAAAACTTCGACAAACGAATGTTACACTTCCCAAGGTGTCTTATTTTGATTCCTTCTTTTCATTATCTTCTAATGATTACATCATCAATTTCCAAATTCCTTTCATATGTACCGATGATAAAAAATTAAGTACAGTTAGAACCATTTTAGCAGTTCCATGATGTGTTGGATGAAAGACGGGAAGAAAAGCTGTGAAGCTTGCCCCCAAAATTGGATTTGCAGGTTCAGCTATGGAAATGGTGGGAGGATTAGTGTGATAATCTTAAATAATATAACGCAAAGTTGGTTTGAGACTTGAGAGGTTTGGCGAGGATGATTTTATTGCAACAGCAGTACATTTTTCTGTTTGCATTTTAGCTTCATTTCTGTAAATGGCTATTACCTAGTTATAGACTGCAGTCCTAACATATTAGGTACTAGAAAAAGGAAGTCCAATGTCAGTGCTATCATTTTGTACCTTTGGCATGAAGTGGAGTACTTAAAGTGATTGCATGAGGGCCTCAAACTTTCATCATTTTCGATATCAGGCCTACATCTTTTCACCTAAGCTCCACACGGCTCGGGACAGTGTTGAATTAACAAATTCATCTGAATAACTTTAATAACTAACTCTTGCAGTACTAAGTATAAAGGTTTGACGTGTTATTTCAAACATATTGCAGAATATGAAGCCAGAAAGCGTACCTTGGACAAAGGATTGGAGCTTTCCTCAAGTGACGGCGGCAGGAACTGTGGTCGACCTAAGAAGGACCGACAGCTCGAAGTGGTTGAAGCTACGTAGCCTCGTGAAAGAGTAATTGCATGCCAAACATTCAAACGAATAGAATCGCTCATTGAAGGCTAATTTTATAGGACGCATACCTGCGAAAGGCAGTGCAGAATGCACCGGTTTTTTTAGAATTGGAGTGAATTTGGAAAAAAATTAGGATTGTGATGCTAATTTAGATTTTTGGTGTGTTAAAAATTGGAAAAAATATTATCGTTTTATATCATAGCGGGATTCATGCATTTTTTTTTCAGATTTTTGTCAGAAAACAGCAGTGATTGTTGCTGGAATCCAATATAGCACTGTTTTGTGAAGCAAATTTTGTTCATATCATTTTCTTAAGTTGGATCATAGGATAAGAAAGTACGCATATGTACAGTTGTAATTGATTCCTTGAACAATGTTACATCACGCAGCATTTTATAAACAAATAATGAAAAGCTGGTTCCATTTATAACTTTGCATCATATTCTGTTGCGATCAACTTTCATACACGTTTTTTTTGCTGTCAAGTATTTAAATTTTTATTTTGTCACATTGAGACTAGGTATATTTCTCGTCCTTATTGATGGCAGGGCCTATAAGAACGGGATAGGGACTTAGGACAGGATAGCAGCTGATTGGATGGCTACTTTGGCAACCGTTTCTATTTCGGCCTCAAGATCTTCTCGCAAGCTTCTTCGGGTCTTCACCATCTTTTGTTAGCTGATGCGATTCCCTTGCATGTCCTGCTAATTTGCTTCAGGGGTTTCGCTCTAATTCTCAAAGAAAAAAAAAAGGATAGAAAAACGTCGAATGTTTCAAATAAATTTAATTTGCACAACAAAGGTTGCTTTGGCAACATATTGCTTTAGTTAATCTAGTTAAAAATATCAAGCATCATAATGTGTCAAAATTTAAACTCATTAATTTTGTGACATCGATCACATGATAATAATCATATAATATCACAAAAAACAATAAAAAGCCAAAATATTTGTGAATGAGATAAACAACAAAGTATGAGTATAAATAAGAAATCAATAATATGTATGCATCAAGATGGATTGATACAAGGATCCCCTTTAATTAGTGGATTAAAATCCTGAAAAAGCTGTTTGCTTAACCATCCATTATATACACATCCATGATCTCATCTTGTATGGATATTAATAATAATGGCTTATCTGAATATCAATAATGAGGTGAAGCAAGGTTTGTTCACATTCCAAACTTGTCCATCATATATTTGTTTTCTTTCCTCTTCCGTTTACATTATTATATACACATCCATACCTCATCTATCCGGATACCAATAATAGTGGCATATCGTGCACATCCACCAAGAATTATCCATCTTTCTCGTTTACTTCAAAGGCAATTGAATTTATTTATTTTGGATGAAAGAAACACAAGAAACCAGATCTTTTCTGAATTAGTTGACAAATGACAAGTACATTTTATTATTTTGAAGCGAGTGTTTTACTGAAACTTATCCTCCTGACCGATAAAATCACTCAGCATCCAGATACCAAAAATAATCACACTGGCCAATGCACCGCATTTCAAAATACAATTTGGATTCCCAAGAAGTAACATCTTTTTTCTCTTATATATATATATATATATATGCATGGTTTATTGTCCAATTAACAGTTTGATACGCGAAGTCCCTTTTGTTGTTTCAGTCATAAAACTTTAGTATTATCACTCCCTATATGTCTAGGATGGATGAATTTAAATCCCAAGAAAATGCTGATGTTGTCAGTAGTATTAATGGTTTAATACACGGCGGCAATAAAGTTACCAGGTTAGATTGCAGAAGAAACGATATGGAGTCAGCAAGAAGTCTTTGTGATGTTCTAAAATGTTGCCTACTCAAATTTGCCATGGATGGAATTGACAAAGCGTTTATTGATAGAAAAAGGTGGAAAAAGAGTCCTCTTTTTAATACCCACCATAGCCAAGGTTTTTTAGGTGACAATGGGATTGTGGATCAAGAATGTGGAGGTGGTGAATTTTCGCAGGTATTCAATTCTCCTTCACAAGCTTGTAATCGATTTTCGTTCAACTTCTTTGCTTTGTTTTCAATGTTACTGATCAAACTTATGGGTTTCCAATTCAATCTAATAGTTACCTCTTTTGCATTCCCGATTGGATATCCAACTTTTTCTTGGCTTTTCTTATGTGTCCTTTCAAGACTCTAAGATATATTAGAGGGTATTTCATGTTGAGATTCTTGGTTGGAAAGGTTAGTGAAAAAGCTCAAAAATCAATGAGAAGAACAGCATTTAGGTTAGGATGTGCTTTTTTCTGGTCAAGCTATGTCTTTTTCATGCTTTCAGGATGTTAATTTTCAAGAGGAAATCAGCTGTGTAAAGAAAAAGTGAAAACAAGAGAAATTCTGCTCTTTTTAAGAAGACAGAGGACTATTATTATTTCTTTATATCAAAAGGACAATAAACAATGCCTATTTGTAGGCTAACGAGAAACAACCAAAGAGAAAAATCAGCAACTAGCTGTTATTCATTTTGACTAAGTAAAAGCCATAAATTACTCCTAACTCATAGCTAACAAACTAACTAATTAATCAACATTTTCATGCAACAGATTTTGAATCAAATCTCCAACACTCCCCCTTGATTCAAAATCACACACTCCAAGTAAGTTTCTAAGAAAAGCATGTCTGTGACTAGACAAGGCTTTGGTGAAGATATCAGCAACTTGGATGTCAGTGGGACAAAACTTCAAAGTTATTTCTCCCTTGGCCACCAACTCACGAATGAAATGAAACCTCAGCTGAATATGCTTTGTATTGTTATGAAAAGCTGGATTCTTTGCCATTGCAATTGCTGAAACATTGTCACAATAAAGTGCAGTTCCCTTCTCTTGCTTCTGGTGAAAATCGCATAACATCCTTCTAAGCCAAACACACTGACAAGCTGCTGTAGTAGCGGCAACATACTCTGCCTCTGCTGTTGATAAGGCTGCTATTGGTTGTTTCTTAGAACACCAAGTGACAGCACCTGATCCAAGCCCAAACATATTTCCAGAAGTGCTTCTTCTGTCATCTGATGAGGCCGCCCAATCACTATCAGTAAATCCAACCAATCTGAAATTTGTTACATGAGTGTACCAAATTCCATAATTGATTGTGCCTGCAATATACCTTAGGATCCTCTTTGCTGCTCCATAATGTATTCTTGATGGATTGCTCATGAACCTTGACACAACCCCAACCGAAAAAGAAATATCAGGCCTTGTGTGTGTTAAATATATTAACCCACCAACCAAACTTCTAAATTGATTCTGATTTGCTGCTGCTTCTCCATCTTCTTTCTTGAATTTTTCGTTCTTGTTCATTGGAGTAGCCACCATCTTGCAATTTGACATGTTGAACTTCTTTAATAAATCTGCTGCATATTTCTTTTGGGAAACAAATACTCCATCTTCATCTTGTTGTATCTCTAATCCAAGAAAATAGTGCAGCAGTCCCAGATCTGTCATTTCGAAGGTGCTCATCATGCTGAACTTGAACTCTTCTATAAGCTTTGAACTTGACCCCATGTAGATTATATCATCTACATATAAGCATACTATTAAAAAATCAGCTTCCCCTTGCTTCTTCAGATAAAGAGTAGGCTCGTTTGGACTTCTTTCAAAGCCATTTTCATGAAAGAATGCATCAATTTTACTGTACCAGGCCCTTGGAGCCTGTTTTAGGCCATAGAGAGCCTTTCTCAACTTGTACACTTTATCTTCATGCCCATTAATCTCAAAGCCTTCTGGTTGTGAAACATAAACATCATCTTCAAGTTCACCATTAAGAAAAGCTGACTTTACGTCAAATTGATACATCTTCCATTTTAATTGAGCTGCCAATGCCAAGAACAATCTTACTGTTTCAAATCGAGCTACGGGTGAAAAAGTTTCCTCGTAGTCGATCCCTTGCTGTTGTGAATATCCTTTTGCTACTAGACGCGCCTTGTACTTTTGAATGCTTCCATCTGCATGACATTTTGTTTTGAATATCCACTTTACTCCTATTGCTTTCTTTCCATTTGGCAGATTTGTCAGTTCCCAAGTTGAATTCTTTTCTATGGACTCAAGTTCTTCTTTCATTGCCTTTCTCCACTCATCCTTTTCAGCTGCCTCTTCAAATGTTGTAGGATCTGGAACAATTAGTGCAAACTCCCCCGTTTCATAGATCTCCTTCAGTGATTTAAGTCTCCTCGGTGGTGACTCATCTGAAGATACACTTGAACTCTTGCTGCTAGGAGTAGTTGCTGAGCTGCTTGGAGTTGAAGTAGAATGGCTTGGAGTAACCGCTGCTGAATTAGTTTGTACTGGGGCTGAATTTGCTTCCTCCATTAATGGAATTTGGGGCTGAGCTTCCTCGTCCCCAACATTAATTCTCCAATTCCAGCTGGCTGCCTCATTAAAAATTACATTTCTACTGACAATTGTCTTGCCAGTTACAGGATTATACAATTTATATGCTTTTGACTCGGTACAATAACCAACAAAAATACATTTAATTAATTTTCCATCTAATTTTTGGCGATTTTGAGCATTAATTAAAACATAAGCAATGCAACCAAAAATTTTCAGAAAACTCACAGTTGGTTTTGTCCCTTTCCAAGCTTCATATGGAGTGATATTTTGAACGGCTTTTGTTGGTGATAGATTCAGCAGGTACACTGCTGTTGCAACAGCTTCTGCCCAATACTGGTTTGGTATGCCTTTCTCTTTCATCAGGCTCCTTGCCATCTCCACCACCGTTCTATTTTTACGTTCAGCAACTCCGTTCTGTTCTGGCGTATATGGTGCAGTCAGCTCCCTTTGAATTCCATTCTCCTCACAGAAATGAATGAATTCTTTTGACAAAAATTCACCACCTCTGTCTGTGCGAAGTACTTTGATACTTTTTCCTCTTTGCTTTTCTACCAGTGCTTTAAATTTTCTGAAATTCTGAAATGTTTCAGACTTGAATTTCAGAAAATATACCCAGCTCATTCTGCTGAAATCATCCGTGAACAAGAGAAAGTAATAATTTCCACCAAGTGATTCAGTATTCATGGGACCGCATAGATCAGCATGAACTAATTCAAGACATGTTGAGGCTCTTAATGCTTTTCCGGTAGGAAAAGACTTCCTGGTTTGCTTGCCATAGATGCAGCCTTCACATAAATCAAAAGATTGAATTTTTGGTAATCCATGTACCATGTTCTTCCTTTCCAGCAGTTGCAACCCTTTTGCATTCAGATGTCCATATCGTAGATGCCACAATTTGGAGTCGTTTTGTTCTCCCGCAACCAATGCAAAATCATTCAAAGTGGAGACTTCAAATGGAAATATTCTGTTTTTGGTCATTTGAACTGTGACAATTGTTTGTCTCGATTGCTTATCTTTAATCACACATGCATCATTGTCAAAAATAACAGCATATCCACTAGCCATAAACTGTCCAACACTCAGCAAATTATGTGCTAAGTTAGGAACAAATTGAACATCATGTAAGAGCTTAGTTTTACCTTGGCTAGTTTTAAGAGCTATTGTTCCCTTTCCTTCCACTTGCACCTCTTTGTCATCACCCAATTTGACCACCTTCTTTTGAGTTTCATCAAGCTCTTTAAAGATTTCCTTCCTGCTGGTCATATGATTTGAACACCCACTATCAATAAACCACACTTCAGCTTGTGTGTCATATGTGTCTGAATATGCCATGAACAATCTGCCCTCTTCACCGACTTCTTCTGCAAAGTTTGCCTGTTTGTTTTTGAACCAACATTCTGCTTTCACATGCCCATATCTCTTGCAATGATAACATTGGATGTTGCCTTTGTTGTTGTTTGATCTATGCTCAGATCCTCTGCCGCCTCCTCTGCCTTGATTGTGATTTTTTCTTTGAAATCCACCTCTGCCTTTCCCACGACCTGCACCTTTTTCTTGCTCCTTCGATGTTGAACCCACTCCTTTCACTTGGAATGCTGTTTCATCAGTCTTCTCTTCTCTTCTGTTTATTCTTGCTTCATGAGATTGCAAGGATCCCATCAGCTCATCAAAGGAATAGGTGGACAGGCTCTTAGACTCCTCAATGGCTGCAACCACATGGTCAAATTTTGGAGTTAAACTCCGTAACACTTTTCGCACAACTTTGCTTTCAGAGACGTCTTCTCCATAGGACTTCATCTGGTTGACAATTGCTGCAACCCTTGTCATAAAATCCTGCACTAATTCACTATTCTTCATCTGCAGATTTTCAAATTCACGATGAAGTGTCTGCAACTTTACCGTGATTACTGTAGATGATCCATGAAAAGCCAGCTGTAAGGTTGTCCATGCCTCATTTGCAGTTGAGGCTGCTGCAATTTTTGAAAAAATTGATTCATGAACAGCTTGCTGTATAAAGAAAAGAGCCTTCGAATCTCTTCTTTTGTTTTCCCTAAGCCTGGTCTCCTCGTCTTTCTCATTGTAGCCATTTTCCACCAAGTCCCACAATTCCTGTGACTTGAACAACGTTTTCATTTTGGTGCTCCAAAACTGATAATTATCTCCATGGAAAATTGGCATGGAAGGTTGGGCTATATTCACTGCACTGCTGTTATTTGCCATGTCGAAATGCCCAAAGGTGGCTCTGATACCAAATGTTAATTTTCAAGAGGAAATCAGCTGTGTAAAGAAAAAGTGAAAACAAGAGAAATTCTGCTCTTTTTAAGAAGACAGAGGACTATTATTATTTCTTTATATCAAAAGGACAATAAACAATGCCTATTTGTAGGCTAACGAGAAACAACCAAAGAGAAAAATCAGCAACTAGCTGTTATTCATTTTGACTAAGTAAAAGCCATAAATTACTCCTAACTCATAGCTAACAAACTAACTAATTAATCAACATTTTCATGCAACAGATTTTGAATCAAATCTCCAACACAGGATTACTAGCATTTGGGTTCGCATTTAGTAGTTTGGTGATGAGAAACATAGTAGAGAAACCTCTACAGACAAGACAACTCCTCAATTTCGATTACACAAAAAGCAGTCCAGTTGCCTATGTGCCAATGATGCCTCAGTCTGGCCTAGGTCCAGTGATTCCTCATGATCACAAGTTGCAACTTACTGTTTCACTAACTATGCCAGAGTCTGAGTACAATAGGCAACTTGGCATCTTTCAGGTATTCTTTCTATAATTACTAGCCCTCCTATATATCATTTATCCAACATCCTTTATCTTGTGTGCAATTATAAGAACTTTTTTTTTGTCATTTACGCTCAAATTAAGGTGAAGGTAGAGTTGGTGACAGCAACAGGCAAAGTGAGAACTAGCTCAAGTAAACCATGTATGTTACAGTTCAAAAGCAACCCAACTCGCATTGTGGAAACAATAATTAAGAGTGTTCCTGTAATTGCTGGTTTTGGATCAGAATCTCAGGTTCTCAACATAAAAATGAAAGAATTAACACAAGGGCTCGAGTCAACGGAATTTTTGCAGGTGATAATAGATTCACGAGTAGAATACAAATCAGGAGCTGGTATCCCTGAAATTTATGGAGCGTCGCTTTCTCTAGAATCTGACATTCCACAATTGAAAAGAATAATATGGAACTGGAGGCGAACCATTTTCGTATGGACAAGCATTCTCATTTTTTTAACAGAGTTGATCTTTCTTTCACTCTTCTTTAGACCTGTAATTGTTCCCAGAGGAAGGCGTCTTCTCGCTTATGCCAAGAAGGAAACTCACTCCACCATTATCTGTTGCTCTGCAAGTTAATACAACATCAAATTCACCATAAGCATCATCTTAGCACCAAGACCACTCATATTTTGGTGTTCTATATATAGTAATATATAATAAATTGATGATTGTTCACATATATAAATATGAAACTTTTTTTCCCTTTTTTTGGAGAATATAAATGTGACACTTTAATGCTATGTCTTTTCAATTCTTATATATGAGAAAGATGGAATATTTATTTTAACAGTACGAGAAGAGAGGTTTCGTACCACCTCAGTTTTTTACACACTTGAAAATCACATGCATACAAGACAATAAAAGATACCTTTTTAAGTTTTGGTAAAAAAACTGAGATAAAAAGCCTAAGGGTATCCCTTTAAATTTTAATTGAAAAATTGAGGCAAAAAACATAGGAATACACCGTTGAGTTTTTGTTGAAAAACTGAGATTAAAAGCAAACAAGTCTCCATTTGAGTTTTGGTTGAAAAACTGAGATAAAAAACAAAGGGATACGCCTTTGAATTTTGGATGAAAAACTAAAACAAAAAGCCTAGGGCCAGTACCCTAATAGTTATGAATTATTAATATATTATTAGTGTATTTTTAGGTGGTTTAATTGTTAATTTAGTATTAATTTGGTCACTATAATGTTTAATTTCTTAATTTGTGTGTTTGTGGGTCTAATTGCAAGTTTTGGCATTTTTAGGAGCTAAATTGAATAAAAGAAGAGGTTAATTGAAGAAAGGAAAAGATTTGGGGCACATTTTAGTATTTTTGAAGCAAGATGTACGTGTTGCATAGAGCCTAACTACTCTGGAGAGTGTTAAAACCCCTAAACCAAGTAAGCAAAGCCCTCTCTTGAGTAAAGTCTGCCTCAACCGAGTATTTAACTCCTCACTTGAGGGAGAGAAGCCCTCACCCGAGTACATCAATCCCTTACCCGAGTATTTCAAGACATATGTTGAGTGAAAGACTTCTAAATATGATAAAACTCTATTCATTCTAGAATATGAAGTTCTAAGGCACCAAAACTTCTTTTTTTTGATGCTATATAAGTAGACTTAAGCATTAAAATAAATGAGAGATCAAGAAGACTTGGAAGAGTAGAGTTGTATTTACAATTTTTTTTTTTTAGTTTTAGCCTTAGTTTTCTTTAGTTAATTGTACAATAGTTTTTCAATTATCATAAAGATTCAAGATTTCTACTATATGTTTTGAGAAGTTATCAAGAGCAAGTTTAAAGTTTCATGAGTATTATTTCTCTTTATTTTAATTTTCTTTCATTTTAATCATGTTCGGTGAATAGTTTTCTTTACTTTTGCTGAGAAAAATTTGAATCCTTATACTTTTACGTAAAGAATCGAGTTTGAGGTTAGTTTTAATACAAGTATGTTATTTCTTAATTCCTATGCTAAATCTTATCCTTGGTTATGGTTGATAATTGTGAATTATACTATATTTTTAGTATGATTTTAAGTGTTTTAATTAGTTAAGTTAGTATTATTTGGTTGATTTTATTTTTAATTAGTTAATTTGGTTATTTTTTGATATAATTGTAAGTTTTGGTATTTTCAGGGCTTAATTGAAGAAAAGGAGTAAATTGAAGAAAAGAGAAGTTAAGGGGCAAAATTATAAATTTAGAAGAGAATGCAAAAAAGTGTAATTAGGGACAGCATTGGAGTACTCGGGAGAGTGTGAAAAAACACTTAGCTGAGTGGGTCTTCAATCTCCTGAGTGTTTGAAGCACTCACCCAAGAAGGAAATCACTCACCCAAAGAGCAAATCACTCACCCCAGTAGAAAATCACTCAATCGAGTAACTAAAACTACTCTCCTAAGTTTTTCTTTACTTTTAACTATTAAAAGACTTTATCTTTGGCTGAAACTTAATTCTTCTTTGGTTTAGGAAGTCTCAAGGTACAAAACTTCTTCTTTTAGTAGTATAATCCAACTATAAAAGCAAGATAAAGCACTAAAACTTGAAGGTAGCTAGTTAAACATAAGGGAGATAATTCATTATGAATTTTAGCCTTAGTTTTTATACAATAGTTTAGTTTAGTTTTTTTTTCTCAATTTCAATTCTCTAAAAGACTCAAGCTTTCTACTAGCATTTCGAGAAATCATCAAGAGCAAGTTTAAAGCTTCATGAGTATTTTATCTTTTTATTTTTTCTTTCATTTTAATAATGTTTGGTAAGTAGTTTTCTCTACTTTTTTTGAGGGATACTTGAACCCTTATACTTTTATTGTAATGACTTAGTTTATGCTTTAATTCAATACAAGTTTGATTATTTCTTAATTTTGAGTAAATTCTTATCTCTGATTGTTATTGATTGATCATTAAATTATTTGATTAATGGTTGATGATTAATTTTGAGAATGATCTATAATATATATATTCTTGGATTAAATCATTAGTATTGGTGCATGATTATTTTCTGAATTTGAGGTAATTTTGTGTTGGTAAGAGTGGATTAATACTAAGAAAAGTTGAACTAAGAATAGATTGAAGTTAAGTTTGCTTGAAAAAGAGTTTAATGGATGTCTAGGAGTTTAAAACTGGATCTTTATGCTATGTATTAAATTATTCCTGATAAGAAGGTTTAATACTTACAATGATAGTCTAAATAAGCTATCTAGCTTTATTTATCTGATTTTTCCATAATCACTTATGTTACTTTTGATTTTGAATCATTGCAATATTAGTTGAGTGGAAAGTTCTTTTAACAGAAGTATTTTAGTTATTATTTTGTGTTTAATTTATGTTAATTTAATTTTTGTTTTTGTTATATTTTACTGTTAATTTAGTTTACTTCTTACTTCCAATTCAACAACTTAGGAAATAATCTCAGATTAATTTAATTCAAATATAGATATTTTGCTTAGCAATCTATGTTTCCTTAAGTACGATATTCAGAATCTTAATCTTATCTTTCTATATTACTTGCCGATCTAGTACACTTGTTGGATACCAACCAATGATTGAATTGGTGTTTAATATTTTGAATAGATATAAATCTAAGAAAGTTAAATTGAGAATGAGATAGAGTTAGTTCTTTCGAAATAAGGTCTAATAAAGGTTTAGGAGTTAATAAACTGGATCTTTATGCTAAGTATTAATTTATTCCTAATAAGTAGATTTAATTCGTAGAATGATAGTTTGAATAAGACATATAATTTTATTTAACTAGTTTTTCATAATCACTTGTGTTACTTTTTATTTGAGTTATTACATTAGAAGTTAAGGTAAATAGTTCATTTAGCAGAAGTATTTTAGTTATTATTCTGTATTTAATTAATGTTAGTCTATTTTTAGTTTTTGATTTACTTTATTGTTAATTTAGCTTAGTTCTTGCTTTTAATTCAAAAAATTTGAAAAATAATCTCAGACTAATTATTCTTGGCAATTCATGTTCCATTGGATTCGATATTCTTAGGGTTTTAATTATTTTTCCTATATTATTAGCAGATCTAGTATATTTGCTAGGCACTGATCATACCACTTTGAGTTTTAGATGAAATATTGAAGTAAAAAGCATAAGGGCATCCCTTGGTATTTTGGATAAAAAATTGAGGCAAAAAGAAAAGGGGTGCCCTTTTGAGTTTTTGATGAAAAATTGAAGTAAAAAGCCTAGGGGCACCTCTTTGATTTTTATGTTAAAAATAGAGGCAAAAAGTCTTGGCGTTCCTTTTGAATTTTGGTTAAAAAATTGAGGCAAAAAGCCTTAAGATACCTCTTTGAGTTTTGGTTAAAAAATTGAGGCAAAAAAATTTTGAGGTACCACATTGAGTTTTGGATGAAAAATGAAGAAAAAAAATAAAGGGGGTACCCCTTTGAGTTTTGGATGACAAATTAAAGCACAAAGCCTAAGGGTACCCTTTTGATTTTTGGATGAAAAATAGAGGGAAAAAGCCTATGTGCACCCATTTCAGTATTGGATGAAAAAATAAGAAAAAATCCTAAGGGTGCCCCTTCAAGTTTTGGATGAAAAACTGAGGTAAAAAGCCTAAGGATATCCCTTTGAGTTTTTGTTAAAAAATTGAGGTAAAAAGCCTTGGGGTACCCCTTTAAATTTCGGTTGAAAAACTGAGACAAAAAGCAAAGAGATTTTCCTTTGAGTTTTGGTTGAAAAATTAAGGCAAAAAGCAAAAAGGTACGCCTTTGAGGTTTGGATGAAAAACTAAAGTAAAAAGTCTAAGGGTATCCCTTTAAGTTTTGATTCAAAAATTGAGGTAAAAAGGCAAGGCATACCACTTTGCATTTTGAAAAAAAATTAAGGCAAAAAGCAAAAGGGTACCCCATTGAGTTTTGCATGAATAATAGAAGTAAAATGCGAAGGGGTACCCCTATGAGTTTTGGTTGAAAAATTGAGGCAAAAAGCCAAGGGGTATCCCTTGGCATTTTAGATGAAAAACTGGAGCATAAAGCAAAGGTATGGCTGTAAGGCCCTAATTTTTACCCTAGTTGTAATTGGTTATATCTAAGATGTATAATGGAGATAAAATAAAAAAGGTAAGCATGGGGAGTGTGAGTTGGGACCCGAATGGAATTTATTCAAAACCCAGGGTAATATGATCATGTTAAATTAAGTTGTATATGTGGCAAGTTAGAAAGAGAATGTGATTGATGGCTTAATTGAAATAGAAAAGAGGAACATTAGTAGTGTAAATAAGAATTAAAGGAAGAAGAAGGGGCTAAGTGCAACTTATTCAAGGACCAATAGGATGAAGCCACCTAGGTCTCTCTAGAATTATCTAGAGAAATGAAGGAAAAATCAAGCTATATAAGGGGGGAAGATGAGGCCGGCCACCATAAATCCAAAGATACAAAAATTTTCTCATAATCTCACCATCTTCCACCATAAAATAAAACCTTAATTTCATTTATAGGGTTAAGAAGAGAGAGCATTTAGGGTTTAACTAGTCTAAGGTAATAATCCTCTCTTCTTTTTTCTTCTTTGTGCTTCATATGTTAGGAATTGAAATTGAGGAGTTATATAAATATTTCTATGTTTGATTTGTTGTATGATGAAGGAGAAAATAGCAAGAAGAAGAAAAAGATGGTAAATAGGAGTTAAAGGAGCACTTTGAGGTATGGGAACTTTTTATGTTTAAGTGTGTATTTGCTTAGGTTATTGGCATGAGAAGTGTGTTTATAGATACTAATATATGTCTTTAGTTTAGAATTTAAGCTTGAAGTTTCTTGATAACCGAAATAGGTATGTAGCTCTTGAAGTTACAAAATCTGCCTTAGGGATCACTTGACCATTCTGTACTTTTTTGATGATATATTGAGATACAGTAACTCAAATATAAAAACTAGACACTTATATCTTGATTTTATGTGAAGAAACTGAAAACATAATATTTCATCATGATGGTGAAAATTTAGGTTGAATTCTATGTGTGGCTACTGCCCCATCATTGGGAGCAGTCTATGATTTTTGTTGAATATCTTGAGATGTACATGTTGGATTAGAGTGATTTTTGATGATTTTGAAACTAGAAACATAAAGGAATAACGTTTTAGAAGGCCACTTTGACAAAAAATTTAGTAAAAATAAATTTCTTATTCTTTTTAAATAAATTTTTGACAGCATGACAACTTAAAATCATGCCATCCAAATCTGTAAAAATTCAAATTACACTTCCAATATATTCATCCTCAAACTCCAATATTCCAACCAACAATCATAATACTTCTAAATCAATTTCAATCTCGCACACAAACACCTTAAACACACATTCACATACATTCACATATATTAATTTCACTGAATATATAAGACTATTTAATTTACATGCCATATTGGGATACACATATCCAATACTATTACATTTAATACAAAATATTTCTAATTGCATCTTCAATTTAACCCCAAAATATATATGTCATGCCACATTCTCCTTTGTGGACTCTTCCAATCATTTTACCTGTCCCTGCACACAGTTAAAACAAAATCACGTGCTAAGAAACTTTATTGCTTAGTGGTGGATGCACTTAAATAAAATTTCACCTAATTATTTTATTTTCCGATTCAAGCAAAATTTACCAAATTGCCCTTTAAAAATTTTATTTAGTAAATTAATTCAAAATTTATTCTTTTTACACCTTAATTTACTTTTAATTGCCCTATTAATCATGTTCTTCACTTAATTTTATTTACATACAAAAGTTTGTGAAAAATTTCAATTAAATCCCTAGAGTTAACTTCTCCTAATTTTGGTCAAATTAATTTCAATTTTGATCCAATTGACTTTCTTTGACTTATAATTCAATTTAATTGCACAAATTTCATTTTAATCTCTCAAAATTTTTTCTAAAGGTGGCAATTTACAATTTAGTCCCTAAAATATACTTTAATCATGATTTTTCCCTTTTTGTCCAATTAACCATTTTAACCTTATTTTTTACCTTTTTGACCTCAAATTACCATTTTACACTTAAATTATCGCATAATTACTATTTTACCTTTATTTGATTTATTAGTCTCCCTTTTCACTTTATTTATTATTTATTCCCATTTATGATATTCAATTTGTTGTAATTACTCTTTTATTCCAATTTACATGTAAAATTATCATTTTACCCCTAGTTGACATAAGTGGAAAACTAAAAACCGGATAAGTGGATGCACATACTAATATACTGGAGTGAGCATACAACCAGGGTATGAGATCATCTCTAGTAATTCCATATAATGAGCTGGCTAAGTAATACAAATCACTTTTCACTGTACACTTTCAATCAAATCACACAAATACCGGTGAGTAATTGCCCTTATGGCTAGCCATACTATCCTAGAGCTAGATCACCCACTAAACACTAAAGGCATTATAAATTTTTATGTCATGTATTTTTTATACCATTATTTGTTCTTAATACATTATGTTAGTCACATTATGCTTTCAATTATTTCCATATAAGCTTAATATTCCAAAAATTCTTCACATATGTATTTAATACCATGAAAGATAATTAAACCATGTCATTTAATCTATATATATCATTCTACCACTAAGAGTAGTTTCACTTCCAAAATTTTTCTTCTTCCCATTTCACATCATACATAGTCTTATAATTATTCCATGACATAATAAAATGTAATATAGCAAATTCACATGAATATTTTTAAGTTCTCATAAATTTCATCATTATGTAACTATATTGTCATTAAATATAGTCCTTACAATTTATTCAAATAATCATATTTATATTTTTCATACCTTAATTTATTCAAATAACGTCAATTACTAAATTAAGGATCAAATTCCTTTAAGGTCTCTTTAAGCACCTTATTCGGCCAACTTAATTGCACTTGCTTTTAATTTAATTTCTTCACTTTTTTAAGTTTCTAAGGACTCATATTAACATTATATCATGATAATTTAAATTATTTCACCATTCTATGTAATTAAGCCTAGTTACATAATGTGAAAATTAGGGTAAATTTAACAAAAATAGTGAAATTAGATGTAATTTTCATCCACTAACCTCAATTTAGCTTGAGTTACTCCTATTCTTCCTTCTCTTTTCCTTTTTCCTCATTGCCTTTCCCTTCCTCTTACTTTTCTCCTTTTTGGCTGAAATTAAGAGAGAAAAATTCATAGATTTAGATCATGATTTCAAGCAAATTAAAGTTACTATAATGCTCTTCTAATCATCCCCTACATGCTAACAAAAATTCTCCTAGTAATTCTACCTAAATTCCATAAAATCATAAAATTTCACTTAAATTTCCTTACCTTATTTCTCAAATTCTTCACTCCATTTTGATGTAAACTCTTTTCTAGGCCAAAAAGGATGAAATTTTAATTATGAAAATTAAATTTGGGCTAGAGATTTAAAGAACGAATGTTTGGATCAGCAAAAATAGTGAAGAAGGGAGAGAAATATGGGTTCGGATTTGTCAAAGAAAAGAGGAGGAGTTGCTATATTTTTGGAGAGCTTTCCAAACTTTTCTACTTATTTATAGGTGGCCTTTATATAGGTGAAATGAATGGCTTGCATTCATCCATTTAGTATTGAATTCAAATGCTTTAAATTAAGTCATATGTCACTCATACACCCACTTGTACACACCCTAATACAGGCTTGCTTGTCCCAGATCATAAAATTCCATTAATGATTTCCATTTCCTTATTTGACCAAAATTCCTGAATTTGACCTCCTAATTAACCTAGCCTCGATTTTGCACCTCGACTATTGAATTTCTGTTCACAATGTTAGAATGCCCTAAAATTTTACCCCATGTGACATGGGATATCCAAATGCATGTGGTTAAAATTTTAACTCATTTTGATATTATTTCAATATATTTTTGGATTTGGTGGTTAGTGAAGCTGGTCCGAAATTTGAAATCCCGAAACTAGTATAACACTTATTTTTCACTTCTAACAAGTCATAAAGGTTATTATTAACATAGTTATACAATCACAATAATTTTCAAAGGTCAGTACACTACTTTAGAGTTCGGTCAAACTTTTGGTCAACCTTTTATTGTACCGAATAAAAATTTCTCTATCCCATTTAAGGATCAATCTAAGCTCATTTTTGGCTTCGATTATACTAATAAACTCTATTTAATACCTACTTTAATAAATCACTTTTAGGCCAACCTACCCATTAGGTCACCCATCCTCGGATTATCCTGATCAAAGCATGTTTAACATTTACACTGGATCCCACTTGCCTATCTTATTCAACTTCAATTTTCTTCAAAATATATTATAGGATAATTGTTTACACTCTACACCATACTATACATGATAAATGTAAATATTTGGGGCCTTAAATGCAAAAGGGTACCCCTTCAAGTTTTTTGTTAAAATAGAGAAAAAATGCAAAGGGGTACTGCTTTGAGTTTTTTTTATAGAAAACTTAGTCAAAAGGGAAAGGGGTTCGCCTTTGAATTTTTTGTGAAAATCTGAGGCAAAATTCTAAGTGGTACCTCTTTGAGGTTTTGGTGAAAAATTAAGGCAAAATGCAAGGGGATACCCCTTTGTGTTGTTGGTAAAAAACTGTTGTCAAATGCAAAGGGATGCCCCTTTGAGTTTTTGGTTAAAAACTAAGGTAAAATGCAAAGGGGTAACCTTTTGAATTTTTGGTAAAAAATTGAGGTAAAATGCAAGGGGATACCTTTTAGAGTTTTTTGTGAAAAGCTGAGTCAAAATACAGAGGGGTACACCTTTGAGTTTTTTTGTGAAAAACTGAGTAAAATACAAGGAGGTAACCCTTTGAGTTTTTGGTGGAAAACTGAGGCAAATTCAAAGTGACACCCCTTTGATCTTTTGGTAAAAATCTACGTCAAAATGCAAAAGGGCACCCTTTTGAGTTGTTGGTGAAACTCTGAGTCAAAATCTAAAGGGGTAGGCCTTTGAGTTTTTAGTGAAAAACAGTGTAAATATGCAAAGGGGTACCCCTTTTTGTTTTTGGCAAAAAATTGAGCAAAAATGCAAAGAGATACGCCGTTGAGTTATTTCCTGAAAAACTGAGTCAAAATGCGATGGGGGTACCCCTTTGAGTTTTTTGTGAAATCTGAGGCAAAATCTAATGGGGTACCCCTTTGAGATTTTGGGGAAAATCAGCATCAAAATGCAAAGGGGAGCCACTTTGATTTTTTTTGTGAAAAAATGCGGTAAAATGCCAAGTGATACCCAATTGAGTTTTTGGTGAGAAACTGAGCAAAAATACAATGGGATTCCTCTTTGAGTTTTTTGAAAGAATCTGTATCAAAATGAAAACTGGTAGCCCTTTGTGTTTTTTTATGAAAACTAAGGTAAAATGCAAAGGGGTACCACTTTGAGATTTTTCTGGAAAACTAAGTTAAAATGCAAAGGGATACCCCTTAAAATTTTTGGTGAATAACTGAGATAAAATTCAAATGGATATCCTTTTGAGTTTTTGGTGAAAAACTGAGGCAAAAAGCAAAAGGGTACCCCTTTTTGTCTTCGGGTAAAAACTGAGGCAAAATACAAGGGGGTACCGCTTTGAGTTTTTGGTGAAAAACTGAGTCAAAATACAAAGGAGTACCTCTTTGATTTTTTGATTAAAAACTGAGGAAAAATGCAAAGCGGTATCCCTTTGAGTTTTCTATGAAAATCTAAGCCAGAATACAATAGGGTACCCTTTTGAGTTTTTGGTGAAACTCTGAGTCAAAATGCAAATGGGTACCCTTATGTATTTTGACTCAGTTTTCAGAAAAAAACACAAAGGTGTACCCTTTTTGTATTTTTAATCAGTTTTTCACCAAAAACACAAAGGTGTACCCCTATGCATTTTGAATTAGTTTTTCAACCAAAAACTCAAAGGGGTACCTCTTTGCATTTTGGCTAACTTTTTCACCAAAAACTCAAAGGAGTACCCCTTTACATTTGGGCTCAGTTTTTCACAAAAAGCTCAAAGGGGAACCACTTTGCATTTTGGCTAAATTTTTCACCAAAAACACAAAGGGGTACCCCTATGCATTGTGGCCCAAATTTATAGCCAAAAACTCAAAGGGATACCCTTTTGCATATTAGGTTAGTTTTGACCAAAAACTCAAAGGGGTACCCATTTGCATTTTGGTTCAGTTTTTCATAAAAAACACAAAAGGGTATCCCTCGGCATTTTGACTCAGTTTTTCAGCTAAAAACTCAAAGGGGTACCCCTTTTGCATTTTAGGTCAGTTTATCACCAAATACACAAAGGGGTACCCTATGCATTTTGACTCAGTTTTAAGCCAAAAACTCAAAGGGGTACCACTTTTGCATTTTTGGTATGTTTTTCACCAAAAATACAAAGGTGTACCCCTATGAATTTTGACTTAATTTTTCAACCAAAAACTAAGAGGGGTATCCCTATGCATTTTGGCTCAGTTTTTCACAAAAAATTAAATGGGCTACTCCTTTTCATTTTGACTCAGTTTTTCACCAAAACCTCAAAGGAGTAGCCCTTTGCATTTTGGCTCAATTTTTCACTAAAAACACAAAGGGGCATCCATATGCATTTTGGCCTAATTTTTCAACCAAAAACTAAAATGGATACCCTTTTGCATATTAGATTTTTTTTGAACAAAAACTCATAGGGGTACCCCTTTGCATTTTGGTTCAGTTTATCACTAAAAACTCAAAAGGGTACCCCTTTGTATTTTGGCTCATTTTGTCGCCAAAAACTCAAAGGGGTTCCCATTTACATTTTGGCATAGTTTTTCACCAAAAACTCAAAGGGGTACCATTTGAATTTTGGCTCAGTTTTTCATCAAAAACACAAAGGGGTATCCCTTTGCATTTTGACTTAGTCTTTTAGCCAAAAACTCAAAAGGGTAACCCTTTTGCTTTTTGGGTCAGTTTTTCACAAATACACAAAGGGATACCCCAATGTATTTTGACTCAGTTTTTAGCCAAAAACTCAAAGGTGTACCCTTTTGCATTTTTGGTCAGTTTTTTACCAAAAACACAAAGGTGTACCCCTATACATTTTGACTTATTTTTTCAACAAAAACCTCAAAGGGGTACCCTTCTGCATTTTGGATCAATTTTTCACCAAAAACTCAATAGGGTACCCCTATGAATTTTGGCTCAGTTTTTCACCAAAACCTCAAAGGAGTACCTCTATGTATTTTGGCTCAATTTTTCACCAAAAACACAAAGGGGTACGCCTGTGTATTTTGGCTCAATTTATCAGCCAAAAACTCAAAGGGATACCCCTTTGCATATTAGGTTAGTTATTGACCAAAAACTCATAGGGGTACCCCTTTGCATTTTGATTAGTTTTTCTGCAAAAAACTAAAAGGGGTAACCTTTTTGCATTTTGGGTCAATTTTTCAAAAATAAACAAAGAGGTACCCCTATGCATTTTGACCCAGTTTTCAGCAAAAAACTCAAAGGTGTACCCCTTTTGTATTTTTAGTCAGTCTTTCACCTAAAACAAAAAGGTGTACCCCTATGCATTTGGACTTAGTTTTTTCACCTAAAACTCAAAGGGGTACCCCTATGTATTTTGGCTCAGTTTTTCACCAAAAACTCAATGGGGGTAGCCCTTTGCATTTTGGATCAGTTTTTCACCAAAACCTCATTGGGGTATCCCTTTGCATTTTGGCTCAAATTTTCACCAAAAACAGAAAGGGGCACCCCTATGCATTTTGGACCAAATTTTCAGCCAAAAACTCAAACGGATACCTTTTTGCATATTAAGTTTGTTTTTGACCAAAAACTCAAAGGGGGTACCCCTTTGCATTTTGGCTCGATTTTTTGACAAAAACTCAAAGGGTACCGTTTTGCATTTTGGCTCAGTTTTTCACCAAAAACTCAAATGGGTACTCCTTTGCATTTTGGCTTAGTTTTTCACCAAAAACTTAAAGGGGTACCCATTTGCATTTTGACTATGTTTTTCAGCAAAAACATAAAGGGGTATCCCTCTGCATTTTGAAATAGTTTTTCAGCCGAAAACTCAAAAGGGGTACCCCTTTGAATTTTGGGTCATTTTTTTACCAAAAACACAAAGGGGTACTCGTATGCATTTTGACTCAGTTTTCAGCCAAAAACTCAAAGGTGTACCCCTTTTGCATTTTTGGTCAGTTTTTCACCAAAAACAAAAAGGTGTACCCCTATGCATTTTGACTTAGTTTTTCAACCAAAAACTCATAGGGGTACCCCTTTGCATTTTGGCTCAGTTTTTCACCAAAAACTCAATGGGGTACTCATATGCATTTTGGCTCACTTTTTTACCAAAGCCTCAAAGGGGTACGCCTTTGTGTTTTTGCTCAATTTTTCACCAAAAACATAAAGGGATACCCCTATGCATTTTGACCCAATTTTTCAGCCATAAACTCAAAGGGATACCCCTTTGTATATTAAGTTAGTTTTTGACCAAAAACTCATATGGGTACCGCTTTGCATTTTTGCTCAGTTTATCACCAAAAACTCAAAGGGGTAGCCCTTTGCATTTTAGCTTAATTTGTCACCAAAAACTCATAGGGGTACCCCTTTCCATTTTGGCTCAGTTTTTCACCAAAAACTCAAAGGGGTACCCCTTTGCATTTTGGCTCAATTTTTCACCGAAAAATCCAAGGGATATCCCTTTGCATTTGGGCTCAGATTTTTACCAAAAAATCAAAGGGGTACCCGTTTGTATTTGGCTCAGTTTTTTATCAAAAACACAGATAGGTATCCTTTTGTATTTTGACTCAATTTTTTGCCAAAAACTCAAAGGGGTATCCCTTTTGCTTTTTGGGTCAGTTTTTCACTAAATACACAAAGGGGTACCCCTTTGCAGTTTCACTTAGTTTGCAGCCAAAAACTCAAAGGTGTACCCCTTTTGTATTTTTGGTCAGTTTTGCACAAAAATCACAAAGGTGTACTCCTATGCATTTTGAATTTGTTTTTCAACAAAAAAATCAATGGGATACCCCTTTGCACATTGTGTTAGTGTTTGAAAAAAAACTATTGGGGGTACCCTTTTGCATTTTGGCTAAGTTTTTCACCAAAAAAATATAGGGGTACCCCTTTGAATATTTGCTCAGTTTTTCACCAAAAACTCAAAGTGGTACGCCTCTGCATTTTTGCTCAGTTTTCACCAAAAATTCAAAGGGATATCCCTTTGCATTTTCACAAATTGGTATCCCTCTGCATTTTGAATAAGTTTTTCAGCCAAAAACTCAAATAGGTACCCCTTTTACATTTTGGGTCATTTTTTCACAAAAAATACAAAGGTATACCCCTTTGCATTTTGAATCAGTTTTCAGCCAAAAACTCAAAGGTGTACACCTTTTTCATTTTTGGTCAGTTTTTCACCAAAAACACAAAAGTGTACCCCTATGCCTTTTGACTTAGTTTTTCAACCAAAAACTCATAGGGGTACCCCTTTGCATTTTGGCTCAGTTTTTTTCTAAAAACTCAATAGGGTATCCTTATGCATTTTGGCTCGGTTTTTCACCAAAACCTCAAAGGGGTACCCCTTTTGCATTTCGGCTCATTTTTCAACAAAAACATAAAGGGGTACCCTTATGCATTTTGACCCAATTTTTCAGCAAAAAACTCAAAGGGATACCCCTTTACATATTAGGTTAGTTTTTGACCAAAAACTCATAGGGGTACCCCTTTACATTTTGATCAGTTTTTCAGCCAAAAACTCAAAGGGGTACCCCTTTTTCATTTTGGGCAAATTTTTCACAAAATTAACAAAGAGGTACCCCTATGCATTTTGACCCTGTTTTTAGCCAAAAACTCAAAGGTGTACCCTTATTGCATTTTTAGTCAATTTTTCACCAAAAACACAAAGGTGTACTCCAATGAATTTTGACTTAATTTTTTCACCTAAAACACAAAGGGGTACCCCTATGCATTTTGGCTCAATTTTTCAGCAAAAACTCAATGGGTGTAGCCCATTACATTTTGGCTCAATTTTTCGCCGAAACCTCAATGGGGTACCCCTTTGCATTTTGGCTCAAATTTTCACCAAAAACAGAAAGGGGCACCCATATGCATTTTTGACCAAATTTTCAGCCAAAAACTCAAAGGGATACCCTTTTGCCTATTAAATTAGTTTTTGACCAAAAACTCATAAGGGTACCCCTTCGAATTTTGGCTCAGTGTTTAGACAAAAACTCAAAAGGGTATCCCTTTGCATTTTAGCATAGTTGTTCACCAAAAACTCAAATGGGTAACCGTTTGCATTCTGGCTCAGTTTTTCACCAAAAACTTAAAGGGGTACAAATTTGCATTCTGGCTCAGTTTTTCATCAAAAACATAAAGGAGTATCCCTCTGTATTTTGAAACAGTTTTTAAGCCAAAAACTCAAAGGGGTAGTACTTCACATTTTGGGTCTTTTTTTCACCAAAAACACAAAGGGGTACCCTTATGCATTTTGACTTAGTTTCAACCGAAAGACTCAAAGGTGTACCACTTTTGCATTTTTGGTCAATTTTTCACCAAAAACACGAAGGTGTACCCCTATGCATTTTGACTTATTTTTTCAACCAAAATCTCATAGGGGTACCCCTTTGCATTTTGGCTTAGTTTTCACCAAAAACTCAATAGGGTACCTCTATGCATTTTGGCTCACTTTTTCACCAAAAACTAAAAGGGGTACTTCTTTGCATTTTTGCTCAATTTTTCACCAAAAACATAAAGGGATACCCCTATGCATTTTGACCCAAATTTTCAGCCAAAAACTCAAGGTGATACCCCTTTGCATATTAGGTTAGTTTTTGACCAAAAACTCATATGGGTACCCCTTTGCATTTTGGCTCAGTTTAACACCAAAAACTCAAACGAGTACCCCTTTGCATTTTTGCTCAATTTGTCACCAAAAAATCATAGGCGTACCCCTTTACATTTTGGCTGTGTTTTTCACCAAAAACAAAAGGGGTACCCCTTTGCATTTTGGCTCAGTTTTTCACCAAAAACTCAAAGGGGTACCCTTTTGCATTTTGGCTCAGATTTTTACCAAAAACTCAAAGTGGTACCCATTTGCATTTTGGCTCAGTTTCTCATCAAAAACACAGATGGCTATCCTTTTGTATTTTGACTCAGTTTTTAGCTAAAAACTCAAAGGGGTACCCCTTTTGCTTTTTGGGTACGTTTTTCATGAAATAATCAAAGGGGTACCCCTATGCAGTTTGACTTAATTTACAGCCAAAAACTTAAAGGTGTACCCCTTTTGTATTTTTTGTCAATTATTCAAAAAAATCACTAAGGTGTACTCCTATGCATTTTGAATTTGTTTTTCAACCAAAAACTCAATGGGATACCTCTTTGCACATTAGGTTAGTGTTTGACCAAACACTATTAGGGGTACCTTTTCGCATTTTGGCTAAGTTTTTCACCAAAAACATATAAGGGTACACCTTTGCTCAATTTTTGCTCAGTTTTTCACCAAAAAACTAAAGAGGTACCCCTTTACATTTTGGCTCAGTTTTTCACCAAAAGTTCAAAGGGGTATCCCTTTGCATTTTGGCTCAGTTTTTCATCAAAAACATAAATTGGTATCCCTCTCCATTTTGAATAAGCTTTTCAGCCAAAAACTGAAAGGGGTACCTCTTTTACATTTTGGGTCATTTTTTCACCAAAATACAAAGGGGTACCCCTATGCATTTTGACTCAGTCTTCAGCCAAAAACACAAAAGTGTACCCCTATTCATTTTGACTTAGTTTTTCAACCAAAAACTCAAAGGGATACCCCTTTGCATTTTTGCTCAGTTTTTCACCAAAAACTGAATAGGGTACCCTTATGCATTTTGGATCAATTTTCCACCAAAACCTCAAAAGGGTACCCCTTTACATTTCGGGTCAATTTTTCAACAAAAAGACAAAGGGATACCCTTATGCATTTTGGCGCAATTTTTTAGAAAAAACTAAAAGGGACACCCCAGTGCATATTAGGTTAGTTTTGGACCAAGAACTCAAAGGGGTACCCCTTTGCATTTTGATCAGTTTTTCAGGCAAAAACACAAAGGGGTACCCCTTTTGCATTTTGGGTTAATTTTTCACAAAATAAACAAAGAGGTACCCCTATGCATTTTGGACCAGTTTTCAGCCAAAAACTCAAAGGTGTACCCCTTTTGCATTTTTAGTCAGTTTTTCACCAAAAACACAATGGTGTACCCGAATGAATTTTGACTTAGTTTTTCCACCTAAAACGCAAAGGGGCATCCTTATGCATTTTGGCTCCATTTTTCTCAAAAAACTCAATAGGGGTAGCCCTTTTCATTTTGGCTCAATTTTTTACCAAAACCTCAATGGGGTACCCCTTTACATTTTGGCTCAATTTTTCACCAAAAAAAAAGGGGTACCCATTTACATTTTGGACCAATTTTTAGCCAAAAACTCAAAGGGATACCCTTTTGCCTATTAAGTTAGTTTTTGACAAAATCTCATAGGGGCCCTTTGAATTTTGGCTCAATTTTTAGACAAAAACTCAAAAGAGTACCCCTTTGCATTTTGGCTCAATTTTTCACCAAAAACTCAAATAGGTATCCCTATGCATTTTGGCTTAGTTTTTCACCAAAAACTTAAAGGGGTATCTATTTGCATTTTGGATCAGTTTTTCATCAAAAACATAAAGGGGTATCCCTCTGCACTTTGAAACAATTTTTCAGCCAAAAATTCAAAGGGGTACCCCTTTACATTTTGGGTCATTTTTTCACCAAAAACACAAAGGGGTACCCCTATGCATTTTGACTCAGTTTCCAGCGAAAGACTCAAAGGTGTACCCCCTTTGCATTTTTGGTCAGTTTTTCACCAAAAACACGAAGGTGTACCCCTATGCATTTTGACTTAGTTTTTCAACCAAAATCTCATAGGGGTACCCCTTTGCATTTTGGCTTTTTTTTCACCAAAAACTCAATAGGGTACCCCTATGCATTTTTGGCTCACATTTTCACCAAAAACTCAAAGGGGTACCCTTTTGCATTTTTGCTAAATTTTTCACGCAAAACATAAAGGGATACCCCTATGCATTTTGACCCAATTTTTCAGCCAATAACTCAAAGGGATACCCCTTTGCATATTAGGTTAATTTTTGACCAAAAACTCATATGGGTACCCCTTTGCATTTTGGCTCAGTTTATCACCAAAAAGTCAAAGGGGTACCCCTTTGTATTTTAGCTCAATTTGTCACTAAAAACTCGTAGGGGTACCCCTTTACATTTTGGCTTAGTATTTCACCAAAAACACATAGGGGTACCCCTTTTCATTTTGGCTCAGTTTTTTACCAAAAACTCAAAGGGGTACCCCTTTGCATTTTGGCTCAGATTTTTACCAAAAACTCAGAGGGGTACCCGTTTGCATTTTTACTCAATTTTTCATCAAAAACACAGTTGGGTATCCTTTTGTATTTTGATTCAATTTTCAGCTAAAAACTCAATGGGGTACCGCTTTTTCGTTTTGGGTCAATTTTTCACTAAATACACAAAGGGGTAACACTATGCATATTGACTTAGTTTGCAGCCAAAAACTTAAAGGTGTACCCCTTTTGTATTTTTGGTCAGTTATTCAAAAAAAACACAAAGGTGTACTCCGATGCATTTTGAATTTGTTTTTCAACCAAAAACTCAATGGGATACCCCTTTGCACATTAGGTTAGTGTTTGACAAAAAACTGTAAGGGGTACACTTTTGCATTTTGGCTAAGTTTTTCACCAAAAACATATAGGGGTACACCTTTGCTAAATTTTTGCTAAGTTTTTCATCAAAAACACAAAGAGGTACCCCTTTACATTTTGGTTCAATTTTTCACAATAAATTCAAAGGGGTATCCCTTTGTATTTTGGCTCAGTTTTTCATCAAAAACATAAACTGGTTTCCCTTTGCATTTTGAATAAGTTTTTCAGCCAAAAACTCAAATGGGTACCTCTTTTACATTTTGGGTCATTTTTTCAGCAAAAATACAATGGGGTACCCCTATGCATTTTGACTCAGTTTTCAGCCAAAAACTCAAAGGTGTACACCTTTTTCTTTTTGGTCAGTTTTTCACCAAAAACACAAAAGTGTACCCCTATGCATTTTGACTTAGATTTTCAACCAAAAAGTCAAAGGGGTATCTCTTTGCATTTTGGTTCAGTTTTTCACCAAAAACTCAATAGGGTACCCCCATGCATTTTGGCTCAGTTTTTCACCAAAACCTCAAAGGCGTACCCCTTTACATTTCGGCTCAATTTTTCAACAAAAACACATAGGGGTACCCTTATGCATTTTTGCCTAATTTTTCAGAAAAAACTCAAAAGGATACCCCTTTGCATATTAGGCTAGTTTTTGACCAAAAACTCATAGGGTACCCCATTGCATCTTGATCAGTTTTTCAGCCAAAAACTCAAAGGGGTACCCTTTTTGCATTTTGGGTCAATTTTTCACAAAATAAACAAAGAGGTACCCCTATGCATTTTGGCCCAGTTTTCAGCCAAAAACTCAATGGTGTACCCCTTTTGCATTTTTAGTCAGTTTTTCACAAAAAACACAAAGGTGTACCCCAATGAATTATGACTTAGTTTTTCCACCTAAAACTCAAAGGGATACCCCTATACATGTTGGCTCAAATTTTCAACAAAAACTCAATGGGTTAGCCCTTTGCATTTTTGCTCAATTTTTCACCAAAAACTCAAAGGGGTACCCGTTTGCATTTTGGCTCAGTTCTTCATCAAAAACACAGATAGGTATCCTTTTGCATTTTGACACAGTTTTTAGCTAAAACTTCAAAGAGGTACCGCTTTTGCTTTTTAGGTCAGTTTTTCACCAAATACACAAAGGGGTACCCCTATGCAGTTTGACTTAGTTTGCAGCCAATATCATGAAGGTGTACCCCTTTTGTATTTTTGGTTAGTTATTCAAAAAAATCACAAAGGTGTACTCCTATGCATTTTGAATTTGTTTTTCAACCAAAAACTCAATGGGATACCCCTTTGCACATTAGGTTAGTGTTTGACCAAAAACTATTAGGGGTACCCTTTTGCATTTTGGCTAAGTTTTTCCCCAAAAACATATAGGGGTACACCTTTGCTCAATTTGTGATCAGTTTTTCATCAAAAACTCAAAGAGGTACCCCTTTACATTTTGGTTCAAATTTTCACCAAATATTCAAAGGGGTATCCCTTTGTATTTTGGCTCAGTTTTTCATCAAAAATATAAACTGGTATCCCTTTCCATTTTGAATAAGTTTTTCAGCCAAAAACTCAAATGGGTACCTTTTTTACATTTTGGGTCATTTTTTCAGCAAAAATAGAATGGGGTACCCCTATGCATTTTGACTCAGTTTTCAGCCAAAAACTCAAAGGTGTACAGCTTTTTCTTTTTTGGTCAGTTTTTCACCAAAAACACAAAAGTGTACCCCTATGCATTTTGACTTAGATTTTCAACCAAAAACTCAAAGGGGTATCCCTTTGCATTTTGGCTCAGTTTTTCACCAAAACCCTAAAGGCGTACCCCTTTACATTTCGGCTCAATTTTTCAACTAAAACACATAGGGGTACCCTTATGCATTTTTGCCTAATTTTTCAGAAAAAACTCAAAAGGATACCCCTTTGCATATTAGGCTAGTTTTTGACAAAAAACTCGTAGGGTACCCCTTTGCATTTTGATCAGTTTTTCAGCCAAAAACTAAAAGGGGTACCCTTTTTGCATTTTGGGTCAATTTTTCACAAAATAAACAAAGAGGTACCCCTATGCATTTTGGCCCGGTTTTCAGCCAAAAACTCAATGGTGTGCCCCTTTTGCATTTTTAGTCAGTTTTTCACAAAAAACACAAAGGTGTACCCCAATGAATTTTGACTTGGTTTTTCATCCTAAAACTCAAAGGGATACCCCTATACATGTTGGCTCAAATTTTCACCAAAAACTCAATGGGTTAGCCCTTTGCATTTTGGCTCAATTTTTCACCAAAAACTCAAAGGGGTACCCGTTTGCATTTTGGCTCAGTTCTTCATAAAAAACACAGATAGGTATCCTTTTGCATTTTGACTCAGTTTTTAGCTAAAACCTCAAAGAGGTACCGCTTTTGCTTTTTAGGTAAGTTTTTCACCAAATACACAAAGGGGTACCCCTATGCAGTTTGACTTAGTTTGCAGCCAAAATCTTAAAGGTGTACCCCTTTTGTATTTTTTGTTAGTTATTCAAAAAAATCACTAAGGTGTACTCCTATGTATTTTGAATTTGTTTTTCAACCAAAAACTCAATGGGATACCCCTTTGCACATTAGGTTAGTGTTTGACCAAAAACTATTAGGGGTACCCTTTTGCATTTTGGCTAAGTTTTTCACCAAAAACATATAGGGGTACACCTTTGCTCAATTTGTGCTCAGTTTTTCATCAAAAACTCAAAGGGGTATCCCTTTGCATTTTGGCTCAGTTTTTCATCAAAAACATAAACTGGTATCCCTTTCCATTTTGAATAAGTTTTTCAGCCAAAAACTCAAATGGGTACCTATTTTACATTTTGGGTCATTTTTTCAGCAAAAATACAATGGGGTACCCCTATGCATTTTGACTCAGTTTTCAGCCAAAAACTCAAAGGTGTACACCTTTTTCTTTTTTGTTCAGTTTTTCACCAAAAACACAAAAGTGTACCCCTATGCATTTTGACTTAGATTTTCAAACAAAAACTTAAAGGGGTATCCCTTTTCATTTTGGCTTTGTTTTTCACAAAAAACTCAATAGGGTACCCCCATGCATTTTGGCTCAGTTTTTCACCAAAACCTCAAAGGCGTACCCCTTTACATTTCGGCTCAATTTTTCAAAAAAAAACACATAGGGGTACCCTTATGCATTTTTGCCTAATTTTTCAGAAAAAACTCAAAAGGATACCCCTTTGCATATTAGGTTAGTTTTTGACCAAAAATTAATAGGGTACCCCTTTGCATTTTGATCAGTTTTTCAGCCAAAAACTCAAAGGGGTACCCTTTTTGCATTTTGGGTCAATTTTTCACAAAATAAACAAAGAGGTTCCCCTATGCATTTTGGCCCGGTTTTCAACCAAAAACTCAATGGTGTACCCTTTTGCATTTTTAGTCAGTTTTTCACAAAAAACACAAAGGTGTACCCCAATGAATTTTGACTTAGTTTTTTCACCTAAAACTAAAAGGGATACCCCTATGCATGTTGGTTCAAATTTTCACCAAAAACTCAATGGGTTAGCCCTTTGCATTTTGGCTCAATTTTTCACCAAAAACTCAAAGGGGTACTCGTTTGCATTTTGGCTCAGTTCTTCATCAAAAACACAGATAGGTATCCTTTTCCATTTTGACTCAGTTTTTAGCTAAAACCTCAAAATGGTACCGCTTTTGCTTTTTGGGTCAGTTTTTCACCAAATACACAAAGGGGTACCCCTATGCAGTTTGACTTAATTTGCAGCCAAAAACTTAAAGGTGTACCCCTTTTGTATTTTTTGTCAGTTATTCAAAAAAATCACAAAGGTGTACTCTTATGCGTTTTGAATTTGTTTTTCAACCAAAAACTCAATGGGATACCCCTTTTAACATTAGGTTAGTGTTTGACCAAAAAATATTAGGGGTACCCTTTTGCATTTTGGCTATATTTTTCACCAAAAACATATAGGGGTACACCTTTGAATTTTTGCTCAGTTATTCACCAAAAATTCAAAGAGGTACCACTTTACATTTTGGCTAAATTTTTCACAAAAAATTCAAAGGGGTATCCCTTTGCATTTTGGCTCAGTTTTTCACCAAAAACTCAAAAGTGTACCCAAATGGATTTTGACGTAGTTTTTCAACAAAAAATTCAAAGGGGTACCCCTTTGCATTTTGGATCAGTTTTTCACCAAAAACTCAATAGGGTACCCCTTTACATTTTGGCTCAATGTTTCACCAAAACCTCAAAGAGGTGCCCCTTTGCATTTTGGCTGAATTTTTCACCAAAAATACAAAGGGGTCCCTATGCATTTTTGCACAATGTTTCATCCAAAAACTCAAAGGGACACCTCTTTGCATATTAGGTTTTTTTTGACCAAAAACTCATAGGGGTACCCCTTTGTATTTTGGCTCAGTTTTTCACAAAAAATTCATAGTGGTATAACTTTGCATTTTGGCTCAGTTCTTCACCAAAAACTCAAAGGGGTACCCGTTTACATTTTGGCTCAGTTTTTTACCAAAAACTCAAAGGGGCACCTATTTGCATTTTGGCTCAGTTTTTCATCAAAAGCACAGAGGTGTATCCCTCCGTATTTTGACACCGTTTTTCAGCCAAAAACTCAAAGGAGTACTATTTTTGCATTTTGGGTCAGTTTTTCACCAAATATACAAAGGGGTACCCCTATGAATTTTTACTCCGTTTGCAGCCAAAAACTCAAAGGTGTACGCCTTTTTCATTTTTGGTCAGTTTTTTACCAAAATCACAAAGGGGTACCCCTATGCATTTTGACTTAGTTTTTCAACCAAAAACTCAAAGGGATACCCCTTTGCATTTTTGCTCAGTTTTTCACCAAAAACTCAATAGGGTACCTTTATGCATTTTGGATCAGTTTTCCACCAAAACCTCAAAAGGGTACCCCTTTACATTTTGGGTCAATTTTTCAACAAAAAGACAAAGGGATACCCTTATGCAGTTTGGCGCAATTTTTTAGAAAAAACTAAAAGGGACACCCCAGTGCATATTAGGTTAGTTTTTGACCAAGAACTCAAAGGGGTACCCCTTTGCATTTTGATCAGTTTTTCAGGCAAAAACACAAAGGGGTACCCCTTTTGCATTTTGGGTTAATTTTTCACAAAATAAACAAAGAGGTACCCCTATGCATTTTGGACCAGTTTTCAGCCAAAAACTCAAAGGTGTACCCCTTTTGCATTTTTAGTCAGTTTTTCACCAAAAACACAAAGGTGTACCCGAATGAATTTTGACGTAGTTTTTCCACCTAAAACTCAAAGGGGCATCCTTATGCATTTTTGCTCCATTTTTCTCAAAAAACTCAATGTGGGTAGCCCTTTTCATTTTGGCTCAATTTTTTACCAAAACCTCAATGGGGTACCCCTTTACATTTTGGCTCAATTTTTCACCAAAAACAAAAAGGGGTACCCATTTGCATTTTGGACCAATTTTTCAGCCAAAAACTCAAAGGGATACCCTTTTGCCTATTAAGTTAGTTTTTGACAAAAACTCATAGGGGCCCTTTGAATTTTGGCTCAATTTTTAGACAAAAACTCAAAAGAGTACCCCTTTGCATTTTGGCTCAATTTTTCACCAAAATCTCAAATAGGTATCCCTTTGCATTTTGGCTCAGTTTTTCACCAAAAACTTAAAGGGGTACCTATTTGCATTTTGGATTAGTTTTTCATCAAAAACATAAAGGGGTATCCCTCTGCACTTTGAAACAATTTTTCAGCCAAAAATTCAAAGGGGTACTCCTTTACATTTTGGGTCATTTTTTCACCAAAAACACAAAAGGGGTACCCCTGTGCATTTTGACTCAGTTTCCAGCGAAAGACTCAAAGGTGTACCTCCTTTGTATTTTTGGTCAATTTTTCACCAAAAACACGATGGTGTACCCCTATGCATTTTGACTTAGTTTTTCAACCAAAATCTCATAGGGGTACCCCTTTGCATTTTGGCTTAGTTTTCACCAAAAACTCAATAGGGTACCCCTAAGCAATTTGGCTCACATTTTCACCAAAAACTCAAAGGGGTAGCCTTTTGCATTTTTACTCAATTTTTTGCGCAAAACATAAAGGGATCCCCTATGCATTTTGACCCAATTTTTCAGCCAATAACTCAAAGGGATACCCCTTTGCATATTTGGTTAGTTTTTGACCAAAAACTCATATGGGTACCCCTTTGCATTTTGGCTCAGTTTATAAAAAAAAACTCAAAGGGGTACCCCTTTGCATTTTAGCTCAATTTGTCACTAAAAACTCGTAGGGGTACCCCTTTACATTTTGGCTTAGTATTTCACCAAAAACACAAAGGGGTACCCCTTTGCATTTTGGCTCAGTTTTTCACCAAAAACTCAAAGGGGTACCCCTTTGCATTTTGGCTTAGATTTTTACAAAAACTCAAAGGGGTACCCATTTGCATTTTGGCTCAATTTTTCATCAAAAACACAGTTGGGTATCCTTTTGTATTTTGATTCAATTTTTAGCTAAAAACTCAATGGGGTACCGCTTTTTCGTTTTGGGTCAATTTTTCACTAAATACACAAAGGTGTAACACTATGCAGATTGACTTAGTTTGCAGCCAAAAACTTAAAGGTGTACCTCTTTTGTATTTTTGGTCAGTTATTCAAAAAAAACACAAAGGTGTACTCCGATGCATTTTGAATTTGTTTTTCAACCAAAAACTCAATGGGATACCCCTTTGCACATTAGGTTAGTGTTTGACGAAAAACTGTAAGGGGTACACTTTTGCATTTTGGCTAAGTTTTTCAGCAAAAACATATAGGGGTACACCTTTGCTCAATTTTTGCTAATATTTTCATCAAAAACACAAAGAGGTACCCCTTTACATTTTGGTTCAATTTTTCACCAAAAATTCAAAGGGGTATCCCTTTGTATTTTGGCTCAGTTTTTCATCAAAAACATAAACTGGTATCCCTTTGCATTTTGAATAAGTTTTTCAGCCAAAAACTCAAATGGGTACCTCTTTTACATTTAGGGTCATTTTTTCAGCAAAAATAGAATGGGGTACCCCTATGCATTTTGACTCAGTTTTCAGCCAAAAACTCAAAGGTGTACACCTTTTTCTTTTTTGGTCAGTTTTTCACCAAAAACACAAAAGTGTACCCCTATGCATTTTGACTTAGATTTTCAACAAAAAAGTCAAAGGGGTATCCCTTTGCATTTTGGCTCAGTTTTTCACCAAAAACTCAATAGGGTACCCCCATGCATTTTGGCTCAGTTTTTTACCAAAACCTCAAAGGCGTACCCCTTTACATTTCGGCTCAATTTTTCAACAAAAACACATAGGGGTACCCTTATGCATTTTTGCCTAATTTTTCAGAAAAAACTCAAATGGATACCCCTTTGCATATTAGGCTTGTTTTTGACCAAAAACTCATAGGGTACCCCTTTGCATTTTGATCAGTTTTTCAGCTAAAAACTCAAAGGGGTACCCTTTTTGCATTTTGGATCAATTTTTCACAAAATAAACAAAGAGGTACCCCTATGCATTTTGGCCCGGTTTTCAGCCAAAAACTCAATGGTGCACCCCTTTTGCATTTTTAGTTAGTTTTTCACAAAAAACACAAAGGTGTACCCCAATGAATTTTGACTTAGTTTTTCCACCTAAAACTCAAAGGGATACCCCTATGCATGTTGGCTCAAATTTTCACCAAAAACTCAATGGGTTAGCCCTTTGCATTTTGGCTCAATTTTTCATCAAAAACTCAAAGGGGTACCCGTTTACATTTTGGCTCAGTTCTTCATCAAAAACACAGATAGGTATCCTTTTGCATTTTGACTCAGTTTTTAACTAAAACCTCAAAGAGGTACCGCTTTTGCTTTTTGGATCAGTTTTTCACCAAATACACAAAGGGGTACCCCTATGCAGTTTGACTTAGTTTGCAGCCAAAAACTTAAAGGTGCACCCCTTTTGTATTTTTTGTCAGTTATTCAAAAAAATCACAAAGGTGTACTCCTATGCATTTTGAATTTTTTTTTAAACCAAAAACTCAATGGGATACCCCTTTGCACATTAGTTAGTGTTTGACCAAAAACTATTAGGGGTACCCTTTTGCATTTTGGCTAAGTTTTTCACCAAAAACATATAGGGGTACACCTTTGCTATATTTTTTCTCAGTTTTTCATCAAAAACTCAAAGAGGTACCCCTTTACATTTTTGTTCAATTTTTCACCAAATATTCAAAGGGGTATCCCTTTGTATTTTGGCTGAGTTTTTCATCAAAAACATAAACTGGTATCCCTTTGCATTTTGAATAAGTTTTTCAGCCAAAAACTCAAATGGGTACCTCTTTTACATTTTGGGTCATTTTTTCAACAAAAATACAATGGGGTACCCCTATGCATTTTGACTCAGTTTTCAGCCAAAAACTCAAATGTGTACACCTTTTTCTTTTTTGGTCAGTTTTTCACCAAAAACACAAAAGTGTACCCCTATGCATTTTGACTTAGATTTTCAACCAAAAACTCAAAGGGGTATCCCTTTGAATTTTGGCTCAGTTTTTCACCAAAAACTCAATAGTGTACCCCCATGCATTTTGGCTCAGTTTTTCACCAAAACCTCAAAGGCGTACCCTTTTACATTTCGGCTCAAATTTTCAACAAAAACACATAGGGTTACCCTTATGCATTTTTGCCTAATTTTTAAGAAAAAACTAAAAAGGATACCCCTTTGCATATTAGGTTAGTTTTTGACCAAAAATTAATAGGGTACCCCTTTGCATTTTGATCAGTTTTTCAGCCAAAAACTCAAAGGGGTACCCTTTTTACATTTTGGGTAAATTTTTCACAAAATAAACAAAGAGGTACCCCTATGCATTTTGGCCCGGTTTTCAGCCAAAAACTCAATGGTGTACCCTTTTGCATTTTTAGTCAGTTTTTCACAAAAAACACAAAGGTGTACCCAGATGAATTTTGACTTAGTTTTTCCACCTAAAACTCAAAGGGATACCCCTATGCATGTTGGCTCAAATTTTCACCAAAAACTCAATGGGTTAGCCCTTTGAATTTTGGCTCAATTTTTCACCAAAAACTCAAAGGGGTACCCGTTTGCATTTTGGCTCAGTTCTTCATCAAAAACGCAGATAGGTATCCTTTTGCATTTTGACTCAGTTTTTTGCTAAAACTTCAAAGAGGTACCGCTTTTGCTTTTTGGGTCAGTTTTTCACCAAATACACAAAGGGGTACCCCTATGCAGTTTGACTTAGTTTGCAGCCAAAAACTTAAAGGTGTACCCCTTTTGTATTTTTGGTCAGTTATTCAAAAAAATCAAAAAGGTGTACTCCTACACGTTTTGAATTTGTTTTTCAACCAAAAACTCAATGGGATACCCCTTTTAACATTAGGTTAGTGTTTGACCAAAAACTATTAGGGGTACCCTTTTGTATTTTGGCTATGTTTTTCACCAAAAACATATAGGGGTACACCTTTAAATTTTTGCTCAGTTATTCACCAAAAATTCAAAGAGGTACCGCTTTACATTTTGGCTCAATTTTTCACAAAAAATTCAAAGGGTATCCCTTTGCATTTTGGCTCAGTTTTTCACCAAAAACTCAAAAGTGTACCCAAATGGATTTTGACGTAGTTTTTCAACAAAAAATTCAAAGGGGTACCCCTTTGCATTTTGGTTCAGTTTTTCACCAAAAACTCAATAGGGTACCCCTTTACATTTTGGTCAATGTTTCACCAAAACCTCAAAGAGGTGCCCCTTTGCATTTTGGCTGAATTTTTCACCAAAAATACAAAGGGTTCCCTATGCATTTTTGCACAATGTTTCATCCAAACACTCAAAGGGATACCTCTTTGCACATTAGGTTTTTTTTCACCAAAAACTCATAGGGGTACCCCTTTGTATTTTGGCTCAATTTTTCACAAAAAATTCAAAGTGGTATAACTTTGCATTTTGGCTCAGTTCTGCACCAAAAACTCATAGGGGTACCCGTTTACATTTTGGCTCAGTTTTTTACCAAAAACTCAAAGGGGCACCCATTTGCATTTTGGCTCCGTTTTTCATCAAAAGCACAGAGGTGTATCCCTCCGTATTTTGACACCATTTTTCAGCAAAAAACTCAAAGGAGTACTATTTTTGCATTTTGGGTCAGTTTTTCACCAAATATACAAAGGGGTACCCCTATGAATTTTTACTCCGTTTGCAGCCAAAAACTCAAAGGTGTACGCCTTTTGCATTTTTGGTCAATTTTTTAACAAAATCACAAAGGTGTACCCCTATGCATTTTGACTTAGTTTTTCAACAAAAAACTCAATGGGATACCCCTTTGCACATTAGGCTAGTTTTTGACCAAACACTCATTGGTGTACCTTTTTGCAATTTGGCTCAGATTTTCAGCAAAAAATTATAGGGGTACCCCTTTTAATTTTTGCTCAGTTTTTCAACAAACACTTAAAGGAGTACCCTTTTGCATTTTTGCTCAGTTTTTTATCAAAAGCTAAAACGAGTAACCCTTTGCATTTTTATTCAGTTTTTCACCAAAACTCATAGGCGTACCCCTTGCATTTTGGCTCAATTTTTCATCAAAAACACAAATGGGTATCCCTTTGCATTTTGAAATAGTTTTTAAGCCAAAAACTCAAAGGGGTACCCATTTTTCATTTTGGGTCATTTTTTCAACAAAAACACAAAGGGGTACCCCCATGCATTTTGACTCAATTTCAAGCGAAAAACTCAAAGGTGTACCCCTTTTGCATTTTTGGTCAGTTTTTCACAAAAAAAATGAAGGTGTAACCCTATGTATTTTGACTTAGTTTTTCAACCAAAATCTCATAGGGGTACTCCTTTGCATTTTGGCTCAGCTTTTCACCAAAAACTCAATAGGGTACCCCTATGCATTTTGGCTCACTTTTTCACCAAAACCTCAAAGGGGTACCCCTTTGCATTTTTGCTCAAATTTTCGCCAAAAATATAAAGGGATACCCCTATGCATTTTGACCCAATTTTTCAGCCAAAAACTCAAAGGGATACCCCTTTGTATATTAGGTTAGTTTTTGACCAAAAACTCATATGGGTATCCCTTTGCATTTTTACTTATTTTATCACCAAAAACTCAAAGGGGTACCCCCTTACATTTTTGCTCAATTTGTAACCAAAAACTCATAGGGGCACCCCTTTATATTTTGGCTTAGTTTTTCACCAAAAACTCATAGGGGTACCCCTTGCATTTTGGCTCAGTTTTTAATCAAAAACACAAATGGGTATGCCTCTATAGTTTAAAATAGTTTTTTAGCCAAAAACTAAAAGGGGTACCCATTTTGCATTTTGGGTCATTTTTTCACCAAAAAGACAAAGGGATACCCCTATGCATTTTGGTTCAGTTTTCAGTGTAAAACTCAAAGGTGTACACCTTTTGCATTTTTGGTCAGTTTTTCACCAAAAAGACAAAAATGTATCCTTATGAATTTTGAGTTAGTTTTTCAACAAAAAACTCACAGGAGTACCCCTTTGCATTTTGGTACACTTTTTCACGAAAAACTCAATGGGGTACCCATTTTCATTTTGGATCAATTTTTCATCAGAAAAACAGAGGGGTATCTTTTTACATTTTGACTCAGTTTTTCAGCGAGAAACTCAAAGGGGTACCCCTTTTGCATTTTGGTTCAGTTTTTCACCAAATATAAAAAGGGGTACTACTATGCATTTTGACTCAGTTTGCAGCGAAAAACTTAAAGGGGTACCACTTTTTTCATTTTTGGTCAGTTTTTCACCAAAATCAAAAAGGTGTACCCCTCTGCATTTTGACTTAGTTTTTCAACCAAAAACTCAATGGGATACCCGTTTGCACTTTAGGTTAGTTTTTGACCAAAAACTCATAGGGGTACCCATTTTGCATTTTGGCTCAGTTTTCACCAAAATTTTATAGGTGTACCCCTTTGAATTTTTGCTCAGTTTTTCACCAAACAGTAAAAGGGGTACACCTTTGCATTTTGGCTCAGTTTTTCACCAAAAATTTAAAGGGGTACCCCTTTGCATTTTGGCTCAGTTTTCACCAAAAACTCAAATGGGTACACCTTTGTATTTTGACTCAGTTTTTCATCAAAAACACAAATGGGTATCCCTCTGCATTTTGAATCAGTTTTTTAGCCAAAAACTCAAAGGGGTAACACTTTTGCATTTTGGGTCATTTTTTCACCAAAAACACAAAGGAGTACCCGTATCCATTTTGGCCCAATTTTTCAGCAAAAAACTTAAAGGGATACGCCTTTGTATATCATGTTAGTTTTTGACGAAAAATTCAGAGGGTTACCCATTTGCATTTTGGCTCAGTTTTCACCAAAAACTCAAAAGTGTACCCAAATACATTTTGACTCAGTTTTTCAACCAAAAACTCAGAGGGGTACCCCTTTTTATTTTGGCTTAGTTTTTGACCAAAAACTCAATGTCGTACCCCCTTGCATTTTTGCTCAATTATCACCAAAACCGCAAAGGGGTAACCCTTTGCATTTTGGCTTATATTTTCACCAAAAATTCAAAAGGGTACCCCTTTGCATTTTGGCTCAGTACACCATTGCATTTTGACTCAGTTTTTCATCAAAAACACAAATGGGTATCCCTCTGTATTTTGAATCAGTTTTTCAGCCAAAAACTCAAAGGGGTCTAACTTTTGCATTTTGGGTCATTTTTCACCAAAAACACAAAGGGGCACCCTTATGCATTTTGACTCAGTTTTCAGCCAAAAACTCAAACCCTTTTGCATTTTTGGTCAATTTTTCAGCAAAAAACAAAGGTGTACCCTTATGCATTTTGACTTAGTTTTTTAACTAAAAACACAAAGGGTTATCCCTTTGCATTTTGGCTCAGTTTTTCACCAATAACTTAATGGGGTACCGCTGTGCATTTTGGCTTAGTTTTTCACCAAAACCCCAAAGGGGTACCCCATTGCATTTTGGCTCAATTTTTCACAAAAAATACGAAGAGGTGCCCCTATGCATTTTTGCCCAATTTTTCAGCAAAAAACTCAAAGGGATACTCACTTGCATATTAGCTTCGTTTTTGGCCAAAAAATTAGAGCAAAACCCCTTTTAAATTTTTGGTCAGTTTTTCACCAAAAACACAAAGTTGTACCCCTATGCATTTTGACTTAGTTTTTCAACCCAAAATTCAAAGGGTTACCCCTTTGCAATTTGGCTCAGTTTTTCACGGAAAACTCAATGGGGTACCACTATGCATTTTGTCTCAATTTTTCACCAAAACCTCAAAGGGGTACCCCTTTGCATTTTGGTTCAATTTTTCACCAAAAACACGAAGGAGTACTCGTATCCATTTTGGCCCAATTTTTGAACAAAAAACTTAAAGGGATACGCCTTTGTATATTAGGTTAGTTTTTGACAAAAAACTCAGAGGGGTACCCCTTTGCATTTTGGCTCAGTTTTCACCAAAAACTAAAAAGTGTACTTAAATACATTTTGGCTCAGTTTTTCAACCAAAAATTCAAAGGGGTACCCCTTTGTATATTGGCTCAGTTTTTGACCAAAAAATCAATGTGGTACCCCTTTGTATTTTTACTCAATTATCACCGAAACCTCAAAGGCTTAACCCTTTGCATTTTGGCTTAATTTCTCACCAAAATCACAAAGGGGTCCAAATGCATTTTGGCCCAATTTTTTAGCCAAAAACTCAAAGGCATACCCCTTTGCATAATAGTTTTCTTTTTGACCAAAAACTCATAGGGGTTTCACCAAATATTCAAAGGGCTACCCCTTTGAATTATTGCTCATTTTTTCACCAAACACATAAAGGGGTACCCCTTTGTATTATGGCTCAGTTTTTCTCCAAAAACTCAAAATGGTATCCTTTTGCAATTTGGCTCAGTTTTTCACCAAAAACTCAAAGGTGTATCCCATTGCATTTTGGCTCAGTTTTTCATCAAAAACACAAATAGGTATCCCTCTGCATTTTGCCCATTTTTTCAGCCAATAACTCAAAGTGATACCCCTTTGAATATTAGGTTAGTTTTTGACCAAAAACTCATAGGGCTAGCCCTTTGCATTTTGGATCATATTTTCACAAAAAACTCAAAGGGGTATCCCTTTGCATTTTGGCTCAATTTTTCACCAAAAACTCAAAGGTGTATCCCTTTGTATTTTGGCTCAGTTTTTCATTAGAAACACAAATGGGTATCCCTCTGTATTTTGAATCAGTTTTTCAGCCAAAAACTCAAAGTGGTACAACTTTTGCATTTTAGGTCACTTTTCATCAAAATCACAAAGGGGTAACCCTATGCATTTTCACTCAGTTTTCACCCAAAAACTCCAAGGTGTACCCCTTTTGCATTTTTTTCAGTTTTTCACCAAAAACACAAAGGTGTACCCCCTATGCATTTTGACTTAGTTTTTTTAACAAAAAACTCAAAGGGTTTCCCCTTCGTATTTTGGTTAAGTTTTTAACCAAAAACTCAATAGGGTACCCCCATGCATTTTGGCTCAAAATTTCACCAAAACCTCAAAGGGGTAACCCTTTGCATTTTGGCTCAATTTTTCAACAAAAATACAAAGGGGTACCCTATGCATTTTGGCACAATTTTTCAGTAAAAAACTCAAAGGGATACCCCTTTGCATATTAGGTTATTTTTTGACCAAAAACTTAGAGGGGTACCCATTTGCATTTTGGCTCAGTTTTTCACCAAAAACTCATTGGGGGTACCCTTTGCATTTTGGCTCAATTTTTTACTAAAACTTCAAAGGGGTAACCCTTTGCATTTTGCTTCAATTTTTTACCAAAAATACAAAGGGGTACACTTATGTATTTTGGCCCAATTTTTTAGCAAAAAAACATAAAGGGATACCCCTTTGCATATTATGTTTGTTTTTGAGCAAAAACTCAGAGGGGCACCACTTTGCATTTTGGATCAATTTTTCACCAAAAATTCAAAGGGGTACCCCTTTGAATTTTTGCTCATTTTTTCACCAAACACTCAAAGGGGTACCTCTTTTTATTTTCGCTCAGTTTTTCCCCAAAAACTCAAAGGGGTATCCCTTTGCATTTTGGCTCAGTTTTTCACCAAAAACTCAAAGGTGTATCCCTTCGCATTTTGGCTCAGTTTTTCATCAGAAACACAAATATGTATCCCTCTACATTTTGAATCAGTTTTTCAGCCAAAAACTCAAAGGGGTACAACTTTTGTATTTTGGGACATTTTTCACAAAAAACACAAAGCGGTACCCCTACGTATTTTGACTCAGTTTTCAACCAAAAACTCAAAGGTGTACCCCTTTTCCATTTTTGGCCAGTTTTTCTCCAAAAACACAAAGGTGTACCCCTATGCATTTTGACTTAGTTTTTCAACAAAAAACTCAATGGGTTACCACTTGGCATTTTGGCTCAGTTTTTAACTAAAAACTCAATGGGTTACCCCTATGCATTTTGGCTTAGTTTTTCACCAGAACTCATAGGGGTAGCCCTTTGCATCTTGGCTCAGTTTTTCACAAAAAACTCAAAGGGGTACCTCTTCACATTTTGGCTCAGTTTTTTACAAAAAACTCAAAGGGGTACCCCTTTGCATTTTGGCTCAGCTTTTTACCAAAAACACAAAGGGGTCCCTATGCATTTTTGCCCAATTTTTAAGCCAAAAACTCAAAGGGATACCAATTTGCACATTAGGTTTGTTTTTGACCAAAAACTCATAGGGGTAGCCCTTTGTATTTTTGGTCATTTTTTCACGAAAAACGCAAATGTGTACCCCTGTGCATTTTGACTTATTTTTTCAACCAAAAACTCAAAGGGTTACCCCTACGCATTTTGGCTCAATTTTTAATGAAGAGCTCAATGGGGTATCCCTATGCATTTTGGCCAAGTTTTTCACCAAAACCTCAAAGAGGTACCCCTTTGCATTTTGGCTAAATTTATCAACAAAAACACAATAGGTTACCCCTATGCATTTTGGCCCAATTTTTCAACAAAAGACTCAAAGGTATACCCCTTTACATATTAGGTTAATTTTTGACCAAAAACTTAGAGGGGTACCCCTTTGCATTTTTGCTCAGTTTTTCTCAAAACACTCAATGGGGTACCCGTTTGACAAAAAACTTAGAGGGATACCCCTTTGCATATTAGGTTAGTTTTTGACCAAAAATTTAGAAAGGAACCCCTATGCATTTTTGCCCAATTTTTCAGCAAAAAACTTAAATGGATGCTCCTTTGCATATTAGGTTAGTTTTTGACCAAAAATATATTGGGGTACCCCTTTGCATTTTGTTAAGTTTTGCACCAAAAACTCAATGGTGTACCCATCTGCATTTTGACTTAATTTTTTAACCAAAAACTCAAAAGGGTACCCCTTGGCATTTTGGCTCAGTTTTTCACCAAAAACTCAATTGGGTATCCCTTTGCATTTGTCTCAGTTTTTCACCAAAACCTGAAAAGGGGTACCCCCTTATAGTTTGGCTAAATTTTTTACCAAAAACACAAAGAGGTACCCTTATGCATTTTTGCCCAAATATTGAGCCAAAAACTCAAAGGGATACCACTTTGCATATTAGCTTAGTTTTTGACCAAAAACTCCTAGGGGTAGCCCTTTGCTTTTTGGCTCAGTTTTTCACAAAAAACTCAAAGGGGTACCCCTTCACATTTTGGCTCAGTTTTTTACAAAAAACTCAAAGGGGTACCCCTTTGTATTTTGGCTCAGCTTTTTACCAAAAACTCAAAGGGGTACCAGTTTGCATTTTTGCTCAAGATTTCATCAGAAACACAGAGGGGTATCCCTCTGTATTTTGACTTAGTTTTTAAATAAAAAACTCAAAGGGGTACCACTTTTGCATTTTGGGTTAGTTTCTCACTAAATATGCAAACGGGTACTCCTATGCATTTTGACTCAGTTTGCAGCCAAAAACCCAAAGGTGTACCACTTCTTTCATCTTTGGTAAGTTCTTCACCAAAATCACAAAGGTGAACCCCTATGCATTTCGACTTAGTTTCTTAACCAAAAATTCAATAGGATACCCCTTTGCATTTTGGCTCAAATTTTCACCTAAACCTCAAAGGTGCACCCCTTTGCATTTTGGCTCAATTTGTCACCAAAAACACAAAGGGGTCCCTGTGCATTTTTGCCTAAATTTTAGTTAAAAACTCAAAGGGATACCCCTTCGCATATTAGGTTTGTTTTTGACAAAAAACTCTTAGGGGTAGCATTTTACATTTTGGCTAAGTTTTTTACCAAAAACTCAAGGGGGTACCACTTTGCATTTTGGCTTAGATTTTCACCAAAAACATAAAGGGGTACCCCTATGCATTTTGGCCCAATTTTTCTGTCAAAAACTCAAAGGGATACCCCTTTGCTTATTAGATTAGTTTTTGACCAAAAACACATAGGGGTACCCCTTTGCATTTTGGTTTAGTTTCTCACCAAAAACTCAATGGTTTACCCATATGCATTTTGACTTAATTTTTCAATGAAAAACTCAAAGGGGTACCCCTAGGCAATTTGGCTTAGTTTTTCACCAAAAAATCAATTGGGTATCCCTTTGCATTTTGGGTCAGTTTTTCACCAAAACCTCAAAGGGCTACCCCTTTGTATTTTTGCTAAAATTTTCACCAAAAACACAAAGGGATAACCTTATGCATTTTTGCCCTAATTTTCAGCCAAAAACATAAAGGGATACCCCTTTGCATTTTAGCTTAGTTTTTGACAAAAAACTCATAGGGGTAGGCCTTTGCATTTTGACTCAGGTTTTCACAAAAAGCTCAAAGGGGTACCCCTTTGCAATTTTGGCTCAGTTTGTCATTAAAAACACAAATGGGTATCCCTTTGCATTTTGACTTATTTTTCAGCCAAAAACTCAAAGGTGTACCCTTTTTGCATTTTTGGTCAGTTTTTCTCCAAAAAATAATAGTGTACCCCTATGCATTTTGACTTAGTTTTTCAACCAAAAACTCAAAGGGTTATCCCTTTGCATTTTGGCTTAGTTTTTCACCAAAAACATAGTGTGGTACCACTAAGCATTTTGGCTCAGTATTTCAGCAAAACCTCAAAGGGGTACCCCATTATATTTTGGCTCAACTTTTCACCAAAAACACGAAGAGGTACCCCTATTCATTTTGGCCCAATTTTTCAGCAAAAAATTCAAAGGGATACCACTTTGCATATTAGGTTAGTTTTTGGCCAAAAACCCAGAGCGATACCCCTTTTACATTTTTGGTCAGTTTTTCCCCAAAAACACAAAGGTGTTCCCCTATGCATTTTGACTTAGTTTTTCAACCAAAAACTCAAAGGGTTACCCCTTTGCATTTTGGCTCAATTTTTCACCAAAAACGTAGTGCGGTGCCACTAAGCATTTTGGCTCAGTATTTCACCAAAACCTCAAAGGGGTACCCCATTGTATTTTGGCTCAACTTCTCACTAAAAACACGAAGAGGTACCCCCATTCATTTTGGCCCAATTTTTCAGCAAAAAATTCAAAGGGATACCACTTTGCATATTAGGTTAGTTTTTGGCCAAAAACCCAGAGCGATACACTTTTTATATTTTTGGTCAGTTTTTCCCCAAAAACACAAAGGTGTTTCCCTATGCATTTTGACTTAGTTTTTCAACCAAAAACTCAAAGGGTTACCCCTTTGCATTTTGCTCAGTTATTCACCAAAAACACAATGGGGTGCCCCTAAACATTTTGTCTCAATTTTTCACCAAAACCTTAAAGGGGTACCCCTTTGTATTTTGGTTCAATTTTTCACCAAAAACACAAAGGGGTACCCCCATGCATTTTGGCCCAATTTTTTAGCAAAAAACTCAAAGGGATACACCTTTGCATATTAGGTTAGTTTTTGACAAAAAAATTAGAGGGGTACCCTTTTGAATTTTGGCTCAGTTTTTCACCAAAAACTCAATGGGGTACCCCTTTGCATTTTGGCTCAATTTTCACGAAAAACTCAAAGGGGCACCCCATTGCATTTTGGTTCAATTTTTCACCAAAAACACAAAGGGGTATCCCTATGCATTTTGGCCTAATTTTTGAGCAAAAAGCGTAAAGGATACCCCCTTGAATATTAAGTTAGTTTTTGACCAAAAACTTAGAGGGGTACCCCTTTACATTTTGGCTCAGTTTTCACCAAAAACTCAAAAGTGTACCCAAATACATTTTGACTCAGTTTTTCAACCAAAAACTCAAAGGGGTACCCCTTTGCATTTTGGCTAAGTTTTTCACCAAAAAATCAATGTGGTACCCCTTTGCATTTTTGCTAAATTTTTCACCAAAATCTCAAAGCAATACCCCTTTACATTTTGGTTCAATTTTTCACCAAAAACATAAAGGAGTCCCTATGTATTTTTGTCCAATTTTTCAGCCAAAAACTCAAAGGGATACCCCTTTGCATATTAGGTTAGTTTTTGACCAAAAACTCATAGGCATAGGCCTTTTTATTTTGGCTCAATTTTTCACCAAAAAATCAAAGTGGTAACCTTTGAATTTTTGCTCAGTTTTTAACAAACACTTAAAGGGGTACCCCTTTGTATTTTTGCTCAAATTTTGACCAAAAACTCAAAGGGGTATCCGTTTGCATTTTGGCTCAGTTTTTCACCAAAAACTCCAAGGTGTATCCCTTTGCATTTTGGCTTAGTTTTTCATCAGAAACACAAATTGGTATCCCTTTGCATTTTGAATCAGTTTTTTAGCCAAAAACTAAAAGGGGTACCACATTTGCAATTTGGGTCATTTTTCACCAAAAACACAAAGGGGTACCCCTATGCATATTGACTTAGTTTTCAGCCAAAAACTCAAAGGTGTACTCCTTTTGCATTTTTGGTCAGTTTTTCACCAAAAACACAAAGGTGAACGTCTATGCATTTTGTCTTAGTTTTTCAACCAAAAACTCAAAGGGTACCCCTTTTTCATTTTGGCTCAATTTTTAACCAAAAATACAATGGGGTATCCCTATGCATTTTGGCTCAGTTTTTAACCAAAACCTCAAATTGGTACCTCTTTGCATTTTGGCTCAATTTTTCAACAAAAACACAAAGGGGTACCCCTATGCATTTTGGACAAATTTTTCAGCAAAAAACACAAAGGGATACCCCTTTGAATATTTGGTTACTTTTTGGCCAAAAACTCAGAGGGGTACCCCTTTGCATTTTGGCTTAGTTTTTCACCAAAAAGTCAAGGTGTAACCCTTTGAATTTTGGCTCAAATTTTCACCAAAACCTCAAAGGGGTACCCTTTACATTTTGGCTCAATTTTGTACCAAAAACACAAAGGGGTTCCTATGCATTTTTTCACAATTTTCAGTCAAAAACACAAAGGAATATCCCTTTGCATATTAGATTGCATTTTTGCTCAGTTTTTCATAAAAAAACAGAGGGGTATCCCACTGTATTTTGACTCAATTTTTCAGCAAAAAATTCAAAGGCGTACTACTTTTGCATTTTGGATCAGTTTTTCACCAAATATGCAAAGGGGTACTCCTATGCATTTTGACTCAGTTTGCAGCCAAAAACTCAAAGGTGTACCACTCCTATGCATTTTGACTCAGTTTGCAACCAAAAACTCAATGATATGCCTCTTTGCATTTTGACTCAGTTTGCAACCAAAAACTCAATGATATGCCTCTTTGCATTTTGGCTCAATTTTTCCCCAAAACCTCAAAGGGGCACCCTTTGCATTTTCACTCAATTTTTCACCAAAAACACAAAGGGGTCCCAATGCATTTTTTCCCAATTTTTAGCCAAAAACTCAAAGGGATAACCCTTTGCATATTAGGTTAGTTTTTGATCAAAAACTCATAGGGGTAGCATTTTATATTTTGGCTCAGTTTTTCACGAAAAACTCAAAGAGGTACCATTTTGCATTTTGGCTCAAATTTACACCACAACACAAAGGGGTAACCCTATGCATTTTGGCCTAATTTTTCTATCAAAAACTCAAAGGGATACCCCTTTACATATTAGGTTAGTTTATGACCAAAAACACATAGGGGTACCCCTTTACATTTTGGTTCAGTTTTTCACCAAAAACTCAATTGCGTACCCATATGTATTTTGACTTAATTTTTCAACCAAGAATTCAAAGGGGCACCCCTTGGCATTTTGTCTCAATTTTTCAACAAAAACTCAATCGGGTATCCCTTTGCATTTTGGGTCAGTTTTTCACCAAAACCCTAAAGGGGTACCCCTTTGTATTTTACCTAAATTTTTCACCAAAAACACAAAGGGGTAACCTTTTGCTTTTTTGCCTAAATTTTCAGCCAAAAACATAAAAGGGATATCCCTTTGCATTTTACATTAGTTTTTGACCAAAAACTCATAGGGGTAGCCCTATCCATTTTGCCTCAGTTTTTCACAAAAAATTCAAAGGGGTATCCCCATTGCATTTTGGCTCAGGTTTTTACCAAAAACTGAAAGGGGTACCCGTTTCCTTTTTGGCTTAGTTTTTCATTAAACACATAGAGGGGCATCTCACTGCATTTTGACTCATTTTTTAGCCAAAAACTCAAAGGGGTACCGCTTTTGCATTTTGGGTCAGTTTTCCACCAAATAAACAAAGGGGTACTCCTATGCATTTTGACTCAGTTTGCAGCAAAAAACTCAAAGGTGTACCACTTTTTTCATTTTTAGTCAGTTTTTCACCAAAATTTCAAAGGTGTACCCCTATGCATTTTGACTTAGTTTTATGACCAAAAGCTCAACGGGATACCCCTTTGTACATTAGGTTAGTTTTTGACCAAAAACTTATAGTGGTGCCCGTTTGCATTTTGGCTCAGTTTTTTCCAAAAAATTGAAGGGGTACTCATTTGAATTTTTGCTCAGTTTTTCACCAAACAGCCAAAGGGGTACCCCTCTGCATTTTGGCTCTGTTTTTCACCAAAAACTCAATAGGGTACCCCTTTGCATTTTGGCTCAGTTTTAACCAAAAACTCAAAGGGGTGTACCCCTTTGTATTTTGGCTCAGTTTTTCATGAAAAACACAAATGGGTACCCATATGCATTTTGGCCCATTTTTTTAGCAAAAAAATAAAAGCGATACCCCTTTGCATATTATGTTAGTTTTTGACCAAAACTCAAAGGGATAGCCGTTTTGCATTTTTTGTCAGTTTTTCACAAAAAACACAAAGGTGTACCATTATACATTTTGACTTAGTTTCTCAACCAAAAACTCAAAGGGTTACCTCTTTGCATTTTGGCTCAGTTTCTCACCAAAAACACAATGGGGTAACCCTATGCATTTTTTCTCAAATTTTCACCAAAACCTCAAAGGTGTACCCCTTTGCATTTTGGTTCAATTTTTCACCAGATACACAAAGGGGTACATCTAAGCATTTTGGCCTAATTTTTCAGCGAAAAACTTAAAGCGATAGCCCTTTGCATATTAGGTTAGTTTTAGACCAAAAACTCAGAGGGGTACCCCTCTGCATTTTAGCTCGGTTTTCACCAAAACCTCAAAAGTGTTCCCAAATAAATTTTGACTCAGTTTTTCAACCAAAAACTCAAAGGGGCACCCCTTTGCAATTTGGCTCAGTTTTTCACCAAAAGCTCAATATGGTACCCCTTTGCATTTTTTCTCAATTTTTCACCAAAACCTCAAAGGGGTTCCCCTTTGCATTTTGGCTCAATTTTTAACAAAAAATAGAAAGGGGTCCCTGTGCATTTTTGCCCAATTTTTCAGCCAATAACTCAAAGTGATACCCCTTTGAATATTAGGTTAGTTTTTGACCAAAAACTCATGGGGCTAGCCCTTTGCATTTTGGATCATATTTTCACCAAAAACTCAAAGGGGTACCCCTTTGCATTTTGACTCAGCTTTTTACCTAAAACTTAGAAGGGTACATGTTTACATTTTGGCTTAGTTTTTCATTAGAAAATCAGAGGGGTATCCCTTTGCATTTTGACTCAGTTTTTCTGCCAAAAACTGAAAGGGGTACCCCTTTTGCATTTTGGGTAGTTTTTCACCAAATACAGAAAGGGGTACCATTATGAATTTTGTGTCAGTTCGTAGCCAAAAACTCAAAGCTGTACCACTTTTTTCATTTTTGGTATGTTTTTCATAGAAATCACAAAGGTCTACCCTTATCCATTTTGACTTAATTTTTTAACAAAAAACTCAATGGGATACCCCATTGCACATTTGGTTAGTTTTTGACCAAAAACTCATAGGGGTACCCTTTTACATTTTGGCTCAATTTTTCACTAAAAATTTATAGGGGTACCCCTTTGAATTTTTGCTCATTTTTTAACTAAACACTTAAAGGGGTACCCCTTCACATTTTGGCTTAGTTTTTCATTAAAAACACAAATGGGTATACCTCTGCATTTTGAATGAATTTTTCAAAAAAAACTAAAAGGTGTAACACTTTTGCATTTTGGAAAAGTTTTTCACCAAAAACACAAAGCCCCTATGCATTTTGACTCAGTTTTAAGTCAAAAACTCAAAGGTGTATCCGTTTTGCCTTTTTGGTCAGTTTTTCACCAAAAACAAAAAGGTGTACCCCTATGCATTTTGACTTAGTTTTTCAAGTAAAAACTCAAAGGGTTATCCCTTTGAATTTAAGCACAGTTTTTCACCAAAAACTCGATGGGGTACCCCTATGCATTTTTGCCAAAATTTTCAGCAAAAAATTCAAAGGGATATCCCTTTGCATATTAGGTTAGTTTTTGACAAAAAACTAAGAGGGGTACCACTTTGCATTATTGCTCAGGTTTTGACCAAAAACTCAAAGGTGTACCCAAATGTATTTTGACTTAGTTTTTCAACAAAAAAATCAAAGTAGCACCCCTTTGCATTTTGGCTTAGTTTTTCAACAAAAACTCAATGGTGTACCCCTTTGCATTTTGGCTAAGGTTTTTACCAAAAACCTAAAGGGGTACCCGTTTGCTTTTTGGCTCAGTTTTTCATCAAAAACACATAGAGGTATACCTCTGCATTTTGACGCAGTTTTTCAGCCAAAAACTCAAATGAGTACCCCTTTTGCATTTTGGGTTATTTTTTCCCCAAAAACACAAAGGGATACCCCTATGCTTTTTGACTCATTTTGCAGCCAAAAACTCAAAGGTGTACACCTTTTTTCATTTTTTGTTAGTTTTTCACCAAAATCACGAAGGTGTACCCCTATGCATTTTAACTTAGTTTTTCAACCAAATTCTCAATGGGATACCCCTTTACACATTAGTTTAGTTTTGGAAAACAAGCTCATAAGGGCACCCTTTTGCATTTTGGCTCACTTTTTCACTAAAATCTTATAGGGGTACCCCTTTGAGTTTTTGCTCAGTTTTCACCAAACACTCAAAGGGGTAGCCCTTTGAATTTTGGCTCAGTTTATCGCCAAAAACTCAAAGGGGTACCCCTTTGCATTTTGGCTCAGTTTTCAGCATGACTCAAAGGGGTACATCTTTGCATTTTGGCTCAGTTTTTTTTATAAAAAACACAAATGGGTATCCCTTTGCATTTTGATACAAATTTTCAGAAAAAACTAAAAGGTGTACCACTTTTATATTTTGGGTCATTTTTTTCACAAAAAACACAAAGGGGTACCCCTATGCATTTTGTCTTAGTTTTCAGCCAAAATCTCAAAGGTGTACCCCTTTTGCATTTTTTGTCAGTTTTTCACCAAAAACACAAAGGTGTACTACTATACATTTTGACTTAGTTTTTCAACCAATAAATTAAAGGGTTACCAGTTTGCAATTTAGATCAGTGTTTCACCAAAAAATCAATGGGGTGCCCCTATGCAATTTGGCTTAGTTTTTCACACCAAAAACCCAAGGACGTACCCCTAAGCATTTTGGCACAATTCTTTAGCAAAAAACTCAAAGGGATACCCCTTTGAATAATAGGTTAGTTTTTGACCAAAAGCTATGAGGGGTACCCCTTTCTATTTTTGCACAATTTTTCACCAAAAACCCAAAGGTGTACACAAATGCATTTTGACTTTGTTTTCAACCAAAAACTCAAAGCAGTACCACTTTGCATTTTGGCTCGGTTTTTTTACCAAAAACTCAATGGGGTAACCCTTTGAATTTTGGCTCAGTTTTTGACCAAAACCTCAAAGGGGTACCCCTTTACATTTTGGCTCAATTTTTCACCAAAAATACAAGGGGGTCCCTATTTATTTTTGCCCAATTTTACAGTCAAAAAGTCAAAGTGATACCCATTTGCATATTAGCTTAGTTTTTGACAAAAAACATATAGGGGTAGCCCTTTACAGTTTGGATAAGTTTTTCTGAAAAAACTCAAAGAGGTACCTATTTGTATTTTTGCTCAGTTTTTCACAAAAAACTTATACGGGTACCCCTTTGAATTTTTGCTCAGTTTTTCAACAAACACTCAAAGGGGTACCCCTTGCATTTGGGTTTAGTTTTTCATGAAAAACTCAAAGGGGTACCCCATTGCATTTTGGCCCAGTTTTTCACCAAAAACTCAAAGGGGTACCACTTTGCATTTTGGCTTAATTTTTCATCAAAAACACAAATGGGTATCCCTCTGTATTTTAAAATAGTTTTTTAGCAAAAAACTCAAACGGGTACCCAATTTACATTTTGGGTCATTTTTTCACCAAAAACACAAAGGGGTACCCCTTTGTATTTTTGGTAAAAAACCGACCTAAAATATAAAGGGATATCCCCATGTTTTTTTTGGTGAAAAACAAACCAAAAATGCAAAGGGATACCCCTATGAGTTTTTTTGTGAAAAAGTAACCTAAAATGCAAAGGGATACCCCTTTGAGTTTTTTGCTTAAAAACTAAAACAAATTGCATAGGGGTACCTTTTTGAGTTTTTGGTGAAAAATTGACCTAAAATGCAAAGCGGTACCCCTTTGAGTTTTTGGCTGAAAAACAAAGTAAAATTGCATATGGGTACCCCTTTCACTTTTTCGTGAAAAACTGAACAAAAATTTGAAGGCGTATCAATTCGAGTTTTTGGCTGAAAATTAGAGTCAATTTTCATAGGGGTACCCCTTTGAGTTTTTGTTGAAAAACTGAGCCAAAATGCAAAAGGTTACCTTTTTTTATTTTTGGTGAAAAAATGACACAAAATATGAAGGGGTACCCCTATGTGTATTTGGTGAAAAATGAACCCAAAACGCAAAGGGATACCCATATAAGTTTTTTTGTGAAAAACTAACCTAAAATGCAAAGGGCTACCCTATTTAGTTTTTGGCTTAAAAACTGAACCAAATTGCATAGGGGTACCCCTTTGAGTTTTTGGTGAAAAACTGACCTAAAATGCAAAGGGGTACCTCTGCGAGTGTTTGGCTGAAAAACCGAGTAAAATTGCATATGGGTACCCCTTTGAGTTTTTGGTGAAAAACTGACCAAAATTGCAATGGCGTATCACATTGAGTTTTTGGCTGAAAATTCGAGTCAATTTGCATAGGGGTACCCCTTTGAGTTTTTGTTGAAAAACTGAGCAAAAATTCAAAGGAGTACCCTTTTGTATTTTTGGTGAAAAACTGACAAAAAATATAAAGGGGTACCCCAATGTGTTTTTGGTGAAAAACGAACCCAAAATGTGAAGGGATACCCATATGAGTTTTTTTTTTGTGAAAAACTAACCTAAAATGCAAAAGGCTACCCCTTTGAATTTTTGGCTTAAAAACAAAATCAAATTGCATAGGGGTACCCTTTTGAGTTTTTGGTGAAAAATTTACCAAAAATGCAAAGGGGTACCTCTTTGAGTTTTTGGCTAAAAAACTGAGTAAAATTGCATATGGGTACCCCTTTGAGTTTTTGGTGAAAAATAGACCTAAAATGCAAAGGGTATCACTTTGAGTTTTTGGCTGAAAATCCAAGTCAATTTGCATAGGGATACCCCTTTGAGTGTTTGTTGAAAAACTGAGCAAAAATTCAAAGGGGTACCCTTTTGTATTTTTGGTGAAAAACTGACACAAAATATAAAGGGGTACCCCAATGTGTTTTTGGTGAAAAACGAACCCAAAATGTGAAGGTATACCGATATGAGTTCTTTTTTTGTGAAAAGCTAACCTAAAATGCAAAGGGCTACCCCTTTGAATTTTTGGCTTAAAAACTAAATCAAATTGCATAGGGGTACCCTTTTGAGTTTTTGGTGAAAAATTTACCTAAAATGCAGAGGGGTACCTCTTTGAGTTTTTGGCTGAAAAACTGAGTAAAATTGCATATGGGTACCCCTTTGAGTTTTTGGTGAAAAATAGACCTAAAATGCAAAGGGGTATCACTTTGAGTTTTTGGCTGAAAATCCAAGTCAATTTGCATAGGGGTACCCCTTTGAGTTTTTGTTGAAAAACTGAGCAAAAATTCAAAGGGGTACCCTTTTGTATTTTTGGTGAAAAACTGACACAAAATATAAAGGGGTACCCCAATGTGTTTTTGGTGAAAAACGAACCCAAAATGTGATGGGATACCCATATGAGTTTTTTTTTGTGAAAAAATAACCTAAAATGCCAAGGGCTACCCCTTTGAATTTTTGGCTTAAAAACTAAATCAAATTGCATAGGGGTACCCTTTTGAGTTTTTGGTGAAAAATTCACCTAAAATGCAAAGGGGTACCTCTTTGAGTTTTTGGCTGAAAAACTGAGTAAAATTGCATATGGCTACCCCTTTGAGTTTTTGGTGAAAAATAGACCTAAAATGCAAAGGGGTATCACTTTGAGTTTTTAGCTGAAAATCCAAGTCAATTTGCATAGGGGTACCCCTTTGAGTTTTTGTTGAAAAACTGAGCAAAAATTCAAAGGGGTACCCTTTTGTATTTTTGGTGAAAAACTGACACAAAATATAAAGGGGTACCCCAATGTGTTTTTGGTGAAAAACGAACCCAAAATGTGAAGGGATACCCATATGAGTTTTTTTTTTTTTGTGAAAAACTAACCTAAAATGCAAAGGGCTACCCCTTTGAATTTTTGGCTTAAAAACTAAATCAAATTGCATAGGGGTACCCTTTTGAGTTTTTGGTGAAAAATTTACCTAAAATGCAAAGGAATACCTCTTTGAGTTTTCGGCTGAAAAACTGAGTAAAATTGCATATGGGTACCCCTTTGAGTTTTTGGTGAAAAATAGACCTAAAATGCAAAGGGGTATCACTTTGAGTTTTTGGCTGAAAATCGAAGTCAATTTGCATAGGGGTACCCCTTTGAGTTTTTGTTGAAAAACTGAGCAAAAATTCAAAGGGGTACCCTTTTGTATTTTGGGTGAAAAACTGACACAAAATATAAAGGGGTACCCCAATGTGTTTTTGGTGAAAAACGAACCCAAAATGTGATGGGATACCCATATGAGTTTTTTTTTTTGTGAAAAACTAACCTAAAATGCAAAGGGCTACCCCTTTGAATTTTTGGCTTAAAAACTAAATCAAATTGCATAGGGGTACCCTTTTGAGTTTTTGGTGAAAAATTTACCTAAAATGTAAAGGGGTACCTCTTTGAGTTTTTGGCTGAAAAACTGAGTAAAATTGCATATGGGTACCCCTTTGAGCTTTTGGTGAAAAATAGACCTTAAATGCAAAGGGGTATCACTTTGAGTTTTTGGCTGAAAATCCAAGTCAATTTGCATAGGGGTACCCCTTTGAGTTTTTGTTGAAAAACTGAGCAAAAATTCAAAGGGGTACCCTTTTGTATTTTTGGTGAAAAACTGACATAAAATATAAAAGGGGTACCCCAATGTGTTTTTGGTAAAAAACGAACCCAAAATTCGAAGGGATACCCATATGAGTTTTTTTGTGAAAAACTAACCTAAAATGCAAAGGGCTACCCCTTTGAGTTTTTGGCTTAAAAACTGAACCAAATTGCAAAGGGGTACCCCTTTGAGTTTTTCATGAAAAACTGACCTAAAATGCAAAGAGGTACACCTTTGAGTTTTTGGCTGAAAAACTGTGTAAAATTGCCTATGGTTACCACTTTGAGTTTTTTGCAAAAAACTGACCACAAATGCAAAGGGGTATCTCATTGCGTTTTTGGCTTAAAAACCCAGTCAATTTGCATAAGGGTTCCCCTTCGAGATTTTTTTTTTAAAAAACTAAGCCAAAATGCATAGGGGTATCCCTTTGTATTTTTTGTGAAAAACTGACTAAAAATATGAAGTGGTACCACTATTTGTTTTTTATGAAAAACGAACCCAAAATGCGGAGGGATACCACTATGAATTTTTTTGTGAAAAATTAACCTAAAATGCATAGGGCTACCCCATTGAGTTTATGGCTTAAAAACTGAGCCAAAATATAAAGGGGAACCCCTTTGGGTTTTTGGTGAAAAACTGAGTAAAAATGCAAAGGGCTACCCCTTTCTATTTTTGGTGAAATATTGACAAAAAATATAAAGGGGTACCCATATGTATTTTTGGTGAAAAATGAACCCAAAATGCAAAGGGACACCCCTATGAGTTTTTTTTTTGTGAAAAACTAACCTAAAATGCAAAGGGACACCCCTTTGAGTTTTTGGCTTAAAATCTGAGCCAAATTGCATAGGGGTACCCCTTTGTGATTTGGGTGAAAAACTTACCTAAAATGCAAAGGGGTACCCCTTTAAGTTTTTGGGTAAAAAACTGAGTAAAAATGCATAGGGGTACGCTTTTGTGTTTTTGGTGAAAAACAGACCCAAAATATAAAGGGGTACCCCTTTGAATTTTTGGAGGAAAACAGAGTAAAAATGCAAAGGGGTTCCCCATTTAGATTTTGTCGAGAAAATGATCCTAAATGTATAGGGGTACCCCTTTGTATTTTTGGTGAGAAACTGACACAAAATTATAAGGGGTACCCCTATGTGTTTTTTTTGAAAAACAAACCCAAAATGCGAAGGGATGCCCCTATGAGTTTTTTTATGAAAAACTAACCTAAAATGCAAAGGGCTATCCTTTTGAGTTTTTGGCTTAAAAACTGACCAAAAATATGAAGGGGTACCCCTTTGGGTTTTTGGTGAAAAACTGAGTAAAAATGCAAAGGGGTACCCTTTTCTATTTTTGGTGAAAAAGTGACACAAAATATAAAGGTGTACCCCTATGTATTTTTTTTGTGAAAATTGAACCCAAAATGCAAAGGGACACCCCTATGAGTTTTTTTGTGAAAAACTAACCTAAAATGCAAAGGGATACCCCTTTGAGTTTTTGGCTTAAAAACTGAGCCAAATTGCATAGGAGTACCCCTTTGAGTTTTTGGTAAAAAACTGACCTAAAATGCAAAGGGGTACACCTTTGAGTTTTTGTTGAAAAATTGAGCCAAAATTTAAAGCGGTACCCTTTTGTATTTTTGGTGAAAAATTGACACAAAATATAAAGGGGTACCCCTATGTGTTTTTGGTGAAAAACGAACCCAAAATACGAAGGGATACCCATATCAATTTTTTTGTGAAAAACTAACCTAAAATGCAAAGGGGTACCCCTTTGAGTTTTTTGCTTATAAACTGAGCCAAATTACATAGGGGTACCCCGTTTAGTTTTTGGTTAAAAACTGACCTGAAATGCAAAAGGGTACCCCTTTGAGTTTTTGTTGAAAAACTGAGCCAAAATTCAAAGCGGTACCCATTTGTATTTTTGGTGAAAAACTGACACAAAATATAAAGGGGTACCCCTATGTGTTTTTGGTGAAAAACGAACCCAAAATACGAAGGGATACCCATAAGAATTTTTTTGTAAAAAACAAACCTAAAATGCAAAGGGGTACCCCTTTGAATTTTTGGCTTAAAAACTTAACCAAATTGCATAGGGGTACCCCTTTTAGTTTTTAGTGAAAATCTAACCTAAAATGCAAAGGGGTAACCCTTTGAACTTTTTGCTGAAAAACTGAGTAAAATTGCATATGGGTACCACTTTGAGTTTTTTGCGAAAAACTGACCAAAAATTCAAAGGGGTATCACTTTGAATTTTTGGCTGAAAAACCCAGTCAATTTACATAAAGGTACCCTTTTGAGATTTTGTTGAAAAACTGGGCCAAAATGCATAGGGGTACCCCTTTGTATTTTGGTGAAAAACTGACACAAAATATAAAGGGGTACCCCTATGTGTTTTTTTGTGAAAAACGAACCCAAAATGCGAAGGAATACCCCTAAGAGTTTTTTTGTGACAAACTAACCCAAAATGTAAAGGGCTACCGCTTTGAGTTTTTGGCTTAAAAATTGACCGAAAATATATAGGGGTACCCCTTTGGGTTTTTGGTGAAAAACTGAGTAAAAATGCAAAGGGGTACCCTTTTATATTTTTGGTCAAAAACCGACCCAAAATATGAAGGGATAACCCCATGTATTTTTGGTGAAAAACGATCCCAACATGCAAAGGGATACCCCTATGTGTTTTTTTGTGAAAAACTAACCTAAAATGGAAAGGGGTACCCCCTTGAGTTTTTGGCTTAAAAACTGAACCAAATTGCATAGGGGTACCCTTTTGAGTTTTTGGCTGAAAAACTGAGTAAAAATCGCATATGGGTACCCGTTTGAGTTTTTGGTGAAAAACAAACCAAAAATTAAATGGGGCATCACTTTGAGTTTTTGGCTGAAAATTCGAGTCAATTTACATAGGGGTACCCCTTTGAGTTTTTGTTGAAAAACTGAGCCAAAATTCAAAGCGGTACCCATTTGTATTTTTGGTGAAAAACTGACACAAAATATAAAGGGGTACCCCTATGTGTTTTTGGTAAAAAACGAACCCAAAATGCGAAGGGATACCCATAAGAATTTTTTTGTAAAAAACAAACCTAAAATGCAAAGGGGTACCCCTTTGAGTTTTTGGCTTAAAAAATTAACCAAATTGCATAGGGGTACCCCTTTGAGTTTATGGTGAAAAACTGACCTAAAATGCAAAGGGTACCGCTTTGAGCTTTTTGCTGAAAAACTAAGTAAAATTGCATATGGGTACCACTTTGAGTTTTTTGCGAAAAACTGACCAAAAATTCAAAGGGGTATCACTTAGAGTGTTTGGCTGAAAAACCCATTCAATTTTCATAAAGGTACCCTTTTGAGATTTTGTTTAAAAACTGTGCCAAAATGCATAGGGGTACCCCTTTGTATTTTTTGTGAAAAACTGACACAAAATATAAAGGGGTACCCCTATGTGTTTTTTTTTGTGAAAAACGAACCCAAAATGCGAAGGGATACCCCTATGAGTTTTTTTGTGAAAAACTAACCTAAAATGTAAAGGGCTACCGTTTTGAGTTTTTGGCTTAAAAACTGACCGAAAAATATATAAGGGTACCCCTTTGGGTTTTTGGTGAAAAACTGAGTAAAAATGCAAAGGGGTACCCTTTTATATTTTTGGTCAAAAACCGACCCAAAATATGAAGGGATAACCCCATGTATTTTTGGTGAAAAACGATCCCAACATGCAAAGGGATACCCCTATGTGTTTTTTTGTGAAAAACTAACCTAAAATGGAAAGGGGTACCCCCTTGAGTTTTTGGCTTAAAAACTGAACCAAACTGCATAGGGGGTACCGTTTTGAGTTTCTGGTTGAAAAATTAAGCAAAATTTCATATGGGTACCCGTTTGAGTTTTTGGTGAAAAACAGACCAATAATGCAATAGGGCATCACTTTGAGTTTTTGGCTGAAAATTCGAGTCAATTTACAAAGGGGTACCCCTTTGAGTTTTTGTTGAAAAACTGAGCCAAAATTCAAAGCGGTACCTATTTGTATTTTTGGTGAAAAACTGACACAAAATATAAAGGGGTACCCCTATGTGTTTTTGGTAAAAAACGAACCCAAAATGCGAAGGGATAACCATAAGAATTTTTTTGTAAAAAACAAACCTAAAATGCAAAGGGGTACCCCTTTGAGTTTTTGGCTTAAAAACTTAACCAAATTTCATAGGGGTACCCCTTTGAGTTTTTGGTGAAAAACTGACCTAAAATGCAAAGGGGTACCCCTTTGAGTTTTTTGCTGAAAAACTGAGTAAAATTGCATATGGGTACCACTTTGAATTTTTTGCGAAAAATTGACCAAAAATTCAAAGGGGTATCACTTTGAGTTTTTGGCTGAAAAACCCAGTCAATTTACATAAAGGTACCCTTTTGAGATTTTGTTGAAAAACTGCGCCAAAATGCATAGGGGTACCCCTTAGTATTTTTGGTGAAAAACTGACACAAAATATAAAGGGGTACCCCTATGTGCTTTTTTTTTTTTTTGCAAAAAACGAACCCAAAATGCGAAGGGATACCCCTATGAGTTTTTTTGTGAAAAACTAGCCTAAAATGTAAAGGGCTACCGCTTTGAGTTTTTGGCTTAAAAACTGACCGAAAATATATTGGGGTACCCCTTTGGGTTTTTGGTGAATAACTGAGTAAAAATGCAAAGGGGTACCCTTTTCTATATTTGGTCAAAAACCGACCCAAAATATGATGGGATAACCCCATCTATTTTTGGTGAAAAACGATCCCAACATGCAAAGGGATACCCCTATGTGTTTTTTTGTGAAAAACTAACCTAAAATGGAAAGGGGTACCCCCCTGAGTATTTTGCTTAAAAACTGAACCAAATTGCATAGGGGTACCCCTTTTGAGTTTTTGGCTGAAAAACTGAGTAAAATTGCATATGGGTACCCGTTTGAGTTTTTGGTGAAAAACAGACCAAAAATGCAATGGGGCATCACTTTGAGTTTTTGATTGAAAATCCGAGTCAATTTGCATAGGGGTACCCCTTTGAGTTTTTGTTGAAAAACTGAGCCAAAATTCAAAGCGGTACCCATTTGTATTTTTTGTGAAAAACTGACACAAAATATAAAGGGGTACCCCTATGTGTTTTTTTTTGAAAAACAAACCCAAAATGCGAAGGGATACCCCTATTAGTTTTTTTGTGAAAAACTAGCCTAAAATATAAAATGCTACCGCTTTGAGTTTTTGGCTTAAAAACTGACCGAAAATATATAGGGCTACCCCTTTGGGTTTTCGGTGAAAAACTGAGTAAAAATGCAAAGGGGTACCCTTTTATATTTTTGGTCAAAAATCGACCCAAAATATGAAGGGATAACCCTATGTATTTTTGGTGAAAAACGATCCCAACATGGAAAGGGATACTCCTATTTGTTTTTTTGTGAAAAATTAACCTAAAATGGAAAGGGGTACCCCCTTGAGTTTTTGGCTTAAAAACTGAACCAAATTGCATAGGGGTACCCTTTTGAGTTTTTGGCTGAAAAACTGAGTAAAATTGCATATGGGTACTCATTTTAGTTTTTGGTGAAAAACAGACCAAAAATGCAATGGGGCATCACTTTGAGTTTTTGGCTGAAAATCCGAGTCAATTTTCATAGGGGTACCCCTTTGAGTTTTTGTTGAAAAACTGAGCCAAAATTCAAAGCGGTACCCATTTGTATCTTTGGTGAAAAACTGACACAAAATATAAAGGGGTACCCCTATGTGTTTTTTTTTGAAAAAAAACCCAAAATGGGAAGGGATACCCCTATGAGCTTTTTGTGTAAAACTAGCCTAAAATGCAAATTGCTACCCTTTTGTGTTTTTGGCTTAAAAACCGACCCAAAATATGAAGGGGTACCCCTTTGGCTTTTTGATGAAAAACTGAGTAAAAATGCAAAGGGGTACCCCTTTCTATTTTTGGTGAAAAAGTGACACAAAATATAAAGGGGTACCCCTATGTATTTTTTGTGAAAAACGAATCAAACATGCAAAGGGACATCCCTATGAGTTTTTTTGTAAAAAACTAACCTAAAATGCAAATGGATACCCCTTTGAATTTTTGGCTTGAAAACGGAGCCAAATTGCATAGGGGTACCCCTTTGAGTTTTTGGTGAAAAACTGACCTAAAATGCAAAGGGGTACCCCTTTGAGTTTTTGTTGAAAAACTGAGCCAAAATTCAAAGCGGTACCAATTTTTATTTTTGGTGAAAAACTGACACAAAATATAAGGGGGTACCCCTATGTGTTTTTGGTGAAAAACGAACCCAAAATACGAAGGGATACCCATATGAATTTTTTTGTGAAAAACTAACCTAAAATGCAAAGGGGTACCCCTTTGAGTTTTTTGCTTAAAAACTGAGCCAAATTGCATAGGGGTACCCCTTTTAGTTTTTGGTGAAAAACTGACCTAAAATGCAAAGGGGTACCCCTTTGAGTTTTTGTTGAAAAACTGAGCCAAAATTCAAAGCAGTACCCATTTGTATTTTTGGTGAAAAACTGGCACAAAATATAAAAGGGTACCCCTATGTGTTTTTGGTGGAAAACGAACCAAAAATGCGAAGGGATACCCATAAGAATTTTTTTGGTGAAAAACAAACCTAAAATGCAAAGGGGTACCCCTTTGAGTTTTTGGCTTAAAAACTTAACCAAATTGCATAAGGGAACCCCTTTGAGTTTTTGGTGAAAAACTGACCTAAAATGCGAAGGGGTACCCCTTTGAGGTTTTTGCTGAAAAACTGAGTAAAATTGCATATGGGTACCACTTTGAGTTTTTTGCGAAAAACTGACCAAAAATTCAAAGGGGTATCACTTTGAGTTTTTGGCTGAAAAACCCAGTAAATTTACATAAAGGTACCCTTTTGAGATTTTGTTGAAAAACTGGGCAAAAATGCATAGGGGTACCCTTTTGTATTTTTGGTGAAAAACTGACACAAAATATAAAGGGGTAACCCTATGGGTTTTTTTGTGTAAAACGAACCCAAAATGCGAAGGGATACCCCTATGAGTTTTTTTGTGAAAAACTAACCTAAAATGTAAAGGGCTACCGCTTTGAGTTTTTGGCTTAAAAATTGACCAAAAATATATAGGGGTACCCCTTTGGGTTTTTGGTGAAAAACTGAGTAAAAATGGAAAGGGGTACCCTTTTCTATTTTTGGTCAAAAACCGACCCAAAATATGAAGGGATAACCCCATGTATTTATGGTGAAAAACGATCCCAACATGCAAAGGGATACCCCTATGTGTTTTTTTGTGAAAAACTAACCTAAAATGGAAAGGGGTACCCCCTTTAGTTTTTGGCTTAAAAACTGAGTAAAATTGCATATGGGTACCCGTTTGAGATTTTGGTGAAAAACAGACCAAAAATGCAATGGGGCACCACTTTGAGTTTTTGGCTGAAAATCCGAGTCAATTTGCATAAAGGTACCCCTTTGAGTTTTTGTTGAAAAACTAAGCAAAAATTCAAAGCGGTACCCATTTGTATTTTTGGTGAAAAACTGACACAAAATATAAAGGGGTACCCCTATGTGTTTTTTTTTTAAAAACAAACCCAAAATGGGAAGTGATACCCCTATGAGTTTTTTTGTGAAAAACTAGCCTAAAATGCAAAGGGCTACCCTTTTGAGTTTTTGGCTTAAAAACCGACCCAAAATATGAAGGGATACCCCTATGTGTTTTTTTGTGAAAAACTAACCTAAAATGGAAAGGGGTACCCCCTTTAGTTTTTGGCTTAAAAACTGAGTAAAATTGCATATGGGTACCCGTTTGAGATTTTGGTGAAAAACAGACCAAAAATGCAATGGGGCACCACTTTGAGTTTTTGGCTGAAAATCCGAGTCAATTTGCATAAAGGTACCCCTTTGAGTTTTTGTTGAAAAACTGAGCAAAAATTCAAAGGGGTACCCTTTTGTATTTTGGGTGAAAAACTGACACAAAATATAAAGGGGTACCCCAATGTGTTTTTGGTGAAAAACGAACCCAAAATGTGATGGGATACCCATATGAGTTTTTTTTTTTGTGAAAAACTAACCTAAAATGCAAAGGGCTACCCCTTTGAATTTTTGGCTTAAAAACTAAATCAAATTGCATAGGGGTACCCTTTTGAGTTTTTGGTGAAAAATTTACCTAAAATGTAAAGGGGTACCTCTTTGAGTTTTTGGCTGAAAAACTGAGTAAAATTGCATATGGGTACCCCTTTGAGCTTTTGGTGAAAAATAGACCTTAAATGCAAAGGGGTATCACTTTGAGTTTTTGGCTGAAAATCCAAGTCAATTTGCATAGGGGTACCCCTTTGAGTTTTTGTTGAAAAACTGAGCAAAAATTCAAAGGGGTACCCTTTTGTATTTTTGGTGAAAAACTGACATAAAATATAAAAGGGGTACCCCAATGTGTTTTTGGTAAAAAACGAACCCAAAATTCGAAGGGATACCCATATGAGTTTTTTGTGAAAAACTAACCTAAAATGCAAAGGGCTACCCCTTTGAGTTTTTGGCTTAAAAACTGAACCAAATTGCAAAGGGGTACCCCTTTGAGTTTTTCATGAAAAACTGACCTAAAATGCAAAGAGGTACACCTTTGAGTTTTTGGCTGAAAAACTGTGTAAAATTGCCTATGGTTACCACTTTGAGTTTTTTGCAAAAAACTGACCACAAATGCAAAGGGGTATCTCATTGCGTTTTTGGCTTAAAAACCCAGTCAATTTGCATAAGGGTTCCCCTTCGAGATTTTTTTTTTAAAAAACTAAGCCAAAATGCATAGGGGTATCCCTTTGTATTTTTTGTGAAAAACTGACTAAAAATATGAAGTGGTACCACTATTTGTTTTTTATGAAAAACGAACCCAAAATGCGGAGGGATACCACTATGAATTTTTTTGTGAAAAATTAACCTAAAATGCATAGGGCTACCCCATTGAGTTTATGGCTTAAAAACTGAGCCAAAATATAAAGGGGAACCCCTTTGGGTTTTTGGTGAAAAACTGAGTAAAAATGCAAAGGGCTACCCCTTTCTATTTTTGGTGAAATATTGACAAAAAATATAAAGGGGTACCCATATGTATTTTTGGTGAAAAATGAACCCAAAATGCAAAGGGACACCCCTATGAGTTTTTTTTTTTGTGAAAAACTAACCTAAAATGCAAAGGGACACCCCTTTGAGTTTTTGGCTTAAAATCTGAGCCAAATTGCATAGGGGTACCCCTTTGTGATTTGGGTGAAAAACTTACCTAAAATGCAAAGGGGTACCCCTTTAAGTTTTTGGGTAAAAAACTGAGTAAAAATGCATAGGGGTACGCTTTTGTGTTTTTGGTGAAAAACAGACCCAAAATATAAAGGGGTACCCCTTTGAATTTTTGGAGGAAAACAGAGTAAAAATGCAAAGGGGTTCCCCATTTAGATTTTGTCGAGAAAATGATCCTAAATGTATAGGGGTACCCCTTTGTATTTTTGGTGAGAAACTGACACAAAATTATAAGGGGTACCCCTATGTGTTTTTTTTGAAAAACAAACCCAAAATGCGAAGGGATGCCCCTATGAGTTTTTTTATGAAAAACTAACCTAAAATGCAAAGGGCTATCCTTTTGAGTTTTTGGCTTAAAAACTGACCAAAAATATGAAGGGGTACCCCTTTGGGTTTTTGGTGAAAAACTGAGTAAAAATGCAAAGGGGTACCCTTTTCTATTTTTGGTGAAAAAGTGACACAAAATATAAAGGTGTACCCCTATGTATTTTTTTGTGAAAATTGAACCCAAAATGCAAAGGGACACCCCTATGAGTTTTTTTGTGAAAAACTAACCTAAAATGCAAAGGGATACCCCTTTGAGTTTTTGGCTTAAAAACTGAGCCAAATTGCATAGGAGTACCCCTTTGAGTTTTTGGTAAAAAACTGACCTAAAATGCAAAGGGGTACACCTTTGAGTTTTTGTTGAAAAATTGAGCCAAAATTTAAAGCGGTACCCTTTTGTATTTTTGGTGAAAAATTGACACAAAATATAAAGGGGTACCCCTATGTGTTTTTGGTGAAAAACGAACCCAAAATACGAAGGGATACCCATATCAATTTTTTTGTGAAAAACTAACCTAAAATGCAAAGGGGTACCCCTTTGAGTTTTTTGCTTATAAACTGAGCCAAATTACATAGGGGTACCCCGTTTAGTTTTTGGTTAAAAACTGACCTGAAATGCAAAAGGGTACCCCTTTGAGTTTTTGTTGAAAAACTGAGCCAAAATTCAAAGCGGTACCCATTTGTATTTTTGGTGAAAAACTGACACAAAATATAAAGGGGTACCCCTATGTGTTTTTGGTGAAAAACGAACCCAAAATACGAAGGGATACCCATAAGAATTTTTTTGTAAAAAACAAACCTAAAATGCAAAGGGGTACCCCTTTGAATTTTTGGCTTAAAAACTTAACCAAATTGCATAGGGGTACCCCTTTTAGTTTTTAGTGAAAATCTAACCTAAAATGCAAAGGGGTAACCCTTTGAACTTTTTGCTGAAAAACTGAGTAAAATTGCATATGGGTACCACTTTGAGTTTTTTGCGAAAAACTGACCAAAAATTCAAAGGGGTATCACTTTGAATTTTTGGCTGAAAAACCCAGTCAATTTACATAAAGGTACCCTTTTGAGATTTTGTTGAAAAACTGGGCCAAAATGCATAGGGGTACCCCTTTGTATTTTGGTGAAAAACTGACACAAAATATAAAGGGGTACCCCTATGTGTTTTTTTGTGAAAAACGAACCCAAAATGCGAAGGAATACCCCTAAGAGTTTTTTTGTGAAAAACTAACCCAAAATGTAAAGGGCTACCGCTTTGAGTTTTTGGCTTAAAAATTGACCGAAAATATATAGGGGTACCCCTTTGGGTTTTTGGTGAAAAACTGAGTAAAAATGCAAAGGGGTACCCTTTTATATTTTTGGTCAAAAACCGACCCAAAATATGAAGGGATAACCCCATGTATTTTTGGTGAAAAACGATCCCAACATGCAAAGGGATACCACTATGTGTTTTTTTGTGAAAAACTAACCTAAAATGGAAAGGGGTACCCCCTTGAGTTTTTGGCTTAAAAACTGAACCAAATTGCATAGGGGTACCCTTTTGAGTTTTTGGCTGAAAAACTGAGTAAAATCGCATATGGGTACCCGTTTGAGTTTTTGGTGAAAAACAAACCAAAAATTAAATGGGGCATCACTTTGAGTTTTTGGCTGAAAATTCGAGTCAATTTACATAGGGGTACCCCTTTGAGTTTTTGTTGAAAAACTGAGCCAAAATTCAAAGCGGTACCCATTTGTATTTTTGGTGAAAAACTGACACAAAATATAAAGGGGTACCCCTATGTGTTTTTGGTAAAAAATGAACCCAAAATGCGAAGGGATACCCATAAGAATTTTTTTGTAAAAAACAAACCTAAAATGCAAAGGGGTACCCCTTTGAGTTTTTGGCTTAAAAACTTAACCAAATTGCATAGGGGTACCCCTTTGAGTTTATGGTGAAAAACTGACCTAAAATGCAAAGGGTACCGCTTTGAGCTTTTTGCTGAAAAACTAAGTAAAATTGCATATGGGTACCACTTTGAGTTTTTTGCGAAAAACTGACCAAAAATTCAAAGGGGTATCACTTAGAGTGTTTGGCTGAAAAACCCATTCAATTTTCATAAAGGTACCCTTTTGAGATTTTGTTTAAAAACTGTGCCAAAATGCATAGGGGTACCCCTTTGTATTTTTTGTGAAAAACTGACACAAAATATAAAGGGGTACCCCTATGTGTTTTTTTTTGTGAAAAACGAACCCAAAATGCGAAGGGATACCCCTATGAGTTTTTTTGTGAAAAACTAACCTAAAATGTAAAGGGCTACCGTTTTGAGTTTTTGGCTTAAAAACTGACCGAAAAATATATAAGGGTACCCCTTTGGGTTTTTGGTGAAAAACTGAGTAAAAATGCAAAGGGGTACCCTTTTATATTTTTGGTCAAAAACCGACCCAAAATATGAAGGGATAACCCCATGTATTTTTGGTGAAAAACGATCCCAACATGCAAAGGGATACCCCTATGTGTTTTTTTGTGAAAAACTAACCTAAAATGGAAAGGGGTACCCCCTTGAGTTTTTGGCTTAAAAACTGAACCAAACTGCATAGGGGTACCGTTTTGAGTTTCTGGTTGAAAAATTAAGCAAAATTTCATATGGGTACCCGTTTGAGTTTTTGGTGAAAAACAGACCAATAATGCAATAGGGCATCACTTTGAGTTTTTGGCTGAAAATTCGAGTCAATTTACAAAGGGGTACCCCTTTGAGTTTTTGTTGAAAAACTGAGCCAAAATTCAAAGCAGGGTACCTATTTGTATTTTTGGTGAAAAACTGACACAAAATATAAAGGGGTACCCCTATGTGTTTTTGGTAAAAAACGAACCCAAAATGCGAAGGGATAACCATAAGAATTTTTTTGTAAAAAACAAACCTAAAATGCAAAGGGGTACCCCTTTGAGTTTTTGGCTTAAAAACTTAACCAAATTTCATAGGGGTACCCTTTGAGTTTTTGGTGAAAAACTGACCTAAAATGCAAAGGGGTACCCCTTTGAGTTTTTTGCTGAAAAACTGAGTAAAATTGCATATGGGTACCACTTTGAGTTTTTTGCGAAAAATTGACCAAAATTCAAAGGGGTATCACTTTGAGTTTTTGGCTGAAAAACCCAGTCAATTTACATAAAGGTACCCTTTTGAGATTTTGTTGAAAAACTGCGCCAAAATGCATAGGGGTACCCCTTAGTATTTTTGGTGAAAAACTGACACAAAATATAAAGGGGTACCCCTATGTGCTTTTTTTTTTTTTGCAAAAAACGAACCCAAAATGCGAAGGGATACCCCTATGAGTTTTTTTGTGAAAAACTAGCCTAAAATGTAAAGGGCTACCGCTTTGAGTTTTTGGCTTAAAAACTGACCGAAAATATATTGGGGTACCCCTTTGGGTTTTTGGTGAATAACTGAGTAAAAATGCAAAGGGGTACCCTTTTCTATATTTGGTCAAAACCGACCCAAAATATGATGGGATAACCCCATCTATTTTTGGTGAAAAACGATCCCAACATGCAAAGGGATACCCCTATGTGTTTTTTTGTGAAAAACTAACCTAAAATGGAAAGGGGTACCCCCCTGAGTATTTTGCTTAAAAACTGAACCAAATTGCATAGGGGTACCCTTTGAGTTTTTTTGGCTGAAAAACTGAGTAAAATTGCATATGGGTACCCGTTTGAGTTTTTGGTGAAAAACAGACCAAAAATGCAATGGGGCATCACTTTGAGTTTTTGATTGAAAATCCGAGTCAATTTGCATAGGGGTACCCCTTTGAGTTTTTGTTGAAAAACTGAGCCAAAATTCAAAGCGGTACCCATTTGTATTTTTTGTGAAAAACTGACACAAAATATAAAGGGGTACCCCTATGTGTTTTTTTTTGAAAAACAAACCCAAAATGCGAAGGGATACCCCTATTAGTTTTTTTGTGAAAAACTAGCCTAAAATATAAAATGCTACCGCTTTGAGTTTTTGGCTTAAAAACTGACCGAAAATATATAGGGCTACCCCTTTGGGTTTTCGGTGAAAAACTGAGTAAAAATGCAAAGGGGTACCCTTTTATATATTTGGTCAAAAATCGACCCAAAATATGAAGGGATAACCCTATGTATTTTTGGGTGAAAAACGATCCCAACATGGAAAGGGATACTCCTATTTGTTTTTTTGTGAAAAATTAACCTAAAATGGAAAGGGGTACCCCCTTGAGTTTTTGGCTTAAAAACTGAACCAAATTGCATAGGGGTACCCTTTTGAGTTTTTGGCTGAAAAACTGAGTAAAATTGCATATGGGTACTCATTTTAGTTTTTGGTGAAAACAGACCAAAAATGCAATGGGGCATCACTTTGAGTTTTTGGCTGAAAATCCGAGTCAATTTTCATAGGGGTACCCCTTTGAGTTTTTGTTGAAAAACTGAGCCAAAATTCAAAGCGGTACCCATTTGTATCTTTGGTGAAAAAACTGACACAAAATATAAAGGGGTACCCCTATGTGTTTTTTTTTGAAAAAAACCCAAAATGGGAAGGGATACCCCTATGAGCTTTTTTGTGTAAAACTAGCCTAAAATGCAAATTGCTACCCTTTTGTGTTTTTTGGCTTAAAAACCGACCCAAAATATGAAGGGGTACCCCTTTGGCTTTTTGATGAAAAACTGAGTAAAAATGCAAAGGGGTACCCCTTTCTATTTTTGGTGAAAAAGTGACACAAAATATAAAGGGGTACCCCCTATGTATTTTTTGTGAAAAACGAATCAAACATGCAAAGTGACATCCCTATGAGTTTTTTTGTAAAAAACTAACCTAAAATGCAAATGGATACCCCCTTTGAATTTTTGGCTTGAAAACGGAGCCAAATTGCGTAGGGGTACCCCTTTGAGTTTTTGGTGAAAAACTGACCTAAAATGCAAAGGGGTACCCCTTTGAGTTTTTGTTGAAAAACTGAGCCAAAATTCAAAGCGGTACCAATTTTTATTTTTGGTGAAAAACTGACACAAAATATAAGGGGGTACCCCTATGTGTTTTTGGTGAAAAACGAACCCAAAATACGAAGGATACCCATATGAATTTTTTTGTGAAAAACTAACCTAAAATGCAAAGGGGTACCCCTTTGAGTTTTTTGCTTAAAAACTGAGCCAAATTGCATAGGGGTACCCCTTTTAGTTTTTGGTGAAAAACTGACCTAAAATGCAAAGGGGGTACCCCTTTGAGTTTTTGTTGAAAAACTGAGCCAAAATTCAAAGCAGTTACCCATTTGTATTTTTGGTGAAAAACTGGCACAAAATATAAAAGGGTACCCCTATGTGTTGTTTTGGTGGAAAACGAACCAAAAATGCGAAGGGATACCCATAAGAATTTTTTTGGTGAAAAACAAACCTAAAATGCAAAGGGGTACCCCTTTGAGTTTTTGGCTTAAAAACTTAACCAAATTGCATAAGGGAACCCCTTTGAGTTTTTGGTGAAAAACTGACCTAAAATGCGAAGGGGTACCCCTTTGAGGTTTTTGCTGAAAAACTGAGTAAAATTGCATATGGGTACCACTTTGAGTTTTTTGCGAAAAACTGACCAAAAATTCAAAGGGGTATCACTTTGAGTTTTTGGCTGAAAAACCCAGTAAATTTACATAAAGGTACCCTTTTGAGATTTTGTTGAAAAACTGGCAAAAATGCATAGGGGTACCCCTTTGTATTTTGGTGAAAAACTGACACAAAATATAAAGGGGTAACCCTATGGGTTTTTTTGTGTAAAACGAACCCAAAATGCGAAGGGATACCCCTATGAGTTTTTTTGTGAAAAACTAACCTAAAATGTAAAGGGCTACCGCTTTGAGTTTTTGGCTTAAAAATTGACCAAAAATATATAGGGGTACCCCTTTGGGTTTTTGGTGAAAAACTGAGTAAAAATGGAAAGGGGTACCCTTTTCTATTTTTGGTCAAAAACCGACCCAAAATATGAAGGGATAACCCCATGTATTTATGGTGAAAAACGATCCCAACATGCAAAGGGATACCCCTATGTGTTTTTTTTGTGAAAAACTAACCTAAAATGGAAAGGGGTACCCCCTTTAGTTTTTGGCTTAAAACTGAGTAAAATTGCATATGGGTACCCGTTTGAGATTTTGGTGAAAAACAGACCAAAAATGCAATGGGGCACCACTTTGAGTTTTTGGCTGAAAATCCGAGTCAATTTGCATAAAGGTACCCCTTTGAGTTTTTGTTGAAAAACTAAGCAAAATTCAAAGCGGTACCCATTTGTATTTTTGGTGAAAAACTGACACAAAATATAAAGGGGTACCCCTATGTGTTTTTTTTTTAAAAACAAACCCAAAATGGGAAGTGATACCCCTATGAGTTTTTTTGTGAAAAACTAGCCTAAAATGCAAAGGGCTTACCCTTTTGAGTTTTTGGCTTAAAAACCGACCCAAAATATGAAGGGGTACTCCTTTGGGTTTTTGGTGAAAAACTGAGTAAAAATGCAAAGGGGTACCCCTTTCTATTTTATGTGAAAAAGTGACACAAAATATAAAGGGGTAGCCCAATGTATTTTTTGTGAAAAACGAACCCAAAAATGCAAAGGGACACCCCCATGAGTTTTTTTGTGAAAAGCTAACCTAAAATGCAAAGGGATACCCCTTTGACTTTTTGACTTGAAAACGGAGCCAAATTGCATAGGGGTACCCATTTGAGTTTTTGGTAAAAAACTGACCTAAAATGCAAAGGGGAACCCTTTGAGTTTTTGTTTAAAAACCGAGCCAAAATTCAAAGCGGTACCCATTTGTATTTTTGGTGAAAAACTGACACAAAATATAAAGGGGTACCCCTATGTGTTTTTGGTGAAAAACGAACCCAAAATACGAAGGGATACCCATATGAATTTTTTTTGTTAAAAACTAACCTAAAATGCAAAGGGGTACCCTTTTGAGTTTTTTGCTTAAAAACTGAGACAATTATATAGGGGTACCGCTTTTAGTTTTTGGTGAAAAATTGACCTAAAATGCAAAGGGGTACCCCTTTGAGTTTTTGTTGAAAAACCGAGCCAAAATTCAAAGCTGTACCCATTTGTATTTTTGTGAAAAACTGACACAAAATATAAAGGGGTACCCGTATGTGTTTTTGGTGAAAAACGAACCCAAAATGCGAAGGGATACCCATAAGAATTTTTTTGTGAAAAACTAACCTAAAATGCAAAGGGGTACCCTTTTGAGTTTTTTACTTAAAAACTGAGCCAAATTGCATAGGGGTACCCCTTTGAGTTTTTGGTAAAAAACTGACGTAAAATGCAAAGGGGTACCCCTTTGAGTTTTTTGTTGAAAAACCGAGCCAAAATTCAAAGCTGTACCCATTTGTATTTTTGGTGAAAAACCGACCAAAAATATGAAGGGATAACCCCATGTATTTTTGGTGAAAAAGTGACACAAAATATAAAGGCCAATGTATTTTTTGTGAAAAACGAACCCAAAATGCAAAGGGACACCCCTATGAGTTTCTTTGTGAAAAGCTAACCTAAAATGCAAAGGGATACCCCCTTTCAGATTTGGCTTGAAAAACGGAGCCAAATTGCATAGGGGTACCCCTTTGAGTTTTTGGCAAAAAACTGACCTAAAATGCAAAGGGGTACCCCTTTGAGTTTTTGTTGAAAAACCGAGTCAAAATTCAAAGCTGTACCCATTTGTATTTTTGGTGAAAAACTGACACAAAATATAAAGGGGTACCCGTATGTGTTTTTGGTGAAAAACGAACCCAAAATGCGAAGGGATACACATAAGAATTTTTTTTTTTGTAAAAAACAAACCTAAAATGCAAAGGGGTACCCCTTTGAGTTTTTGGCATAAAAACTTAACCAAATTGCATAGGGGTACCCCTTTGAGTTTTTGGTGAAAAACTGACCTAAAATGCAAAGGGGTACCCCTTTGAGGTTTTTGCTGAAAAAGTGAGTAAAATTGCATATGGGTACCAATTTGAGTTTTTTGCGAAAAACTGACCAAAAATACAAAGGGGTATCACTTGAGTTTTTGGCTGAAAAAACCTAGTCAATTTACATAAAGGTACCCTTTTGAGATTTTGTTGAAAAACTGGGCCAAAATGCATAGGGTACCCTTGCGTATTTTTTGTGAAAAACTGAAACAAAATATAAAGGGGTACCCCTATGTGTTTTTTTTTGTGAAAAACGAACCCAAAATGCGAAGGGATACCCCTATGAGTTTTTTGTGAAAAACTAACCTAAAATGTAAAGGGCTACAGTTTTGAGTTTTTGGCTTAAAAACTGACCGAAAATATATAGGGGTACCCCTTTGGGTTTTTGGTGAAAAACTGAGTAAAAATGCAAAGGGGGTACCCTTTTCTATTTTTGTTAAAAAACCGACCCAAAATATGAAGGGATAACCCCATGTATTTTTGGTGAAAAAGTGACACAAAATATAAAGGGGTAGCCCAATGTATTTTTTTGTGAAAACGAACCCAAAATGCAAAGGGACACCCCTATGAGTTTTTTTGTGAAAAGCTAACCAAAAATGCAAAGGGATCCTCCTTTGAGTTTTTGGCTTGAAAACGCAGCCAAATTGCATAGGGGTACCCCTTTGAGTTTTTGGTAAAAAACTGACCTAAATTGCAAAGGGGTACCCCTTTGAGTTTTGTTGAAAACCGAGCAAAAATTTAAAGCGGTACCCATTTGTATTTTGGTGAAAAACTGACACAAAATATAAAGGGGTACCCCTATGTGTTTTGGTGAAAAACGAACCCAAAATACGAAGGGATACCCAGATGAATTTTTTTGTGAAAAACTAACCTAAAATGCAAAATGGTACCCTTTTGAGTTTTTTGATTAAAAACTGAGCGAAATTGTATAGGGTATCCCTTTTAGTTTTTGGTGAAAAACTGACCTAAAATGCAAAGGGGTACCCCTTTGAGTTTTTGTTGAAAAACTGAGCCAAAATTCAAAGCGGTACCCATTTGTATTTTTGGTGAAAAACTGACACAAAATATAAAGGGGTACCCCTATGTGTTTTTGGTGAAAAATGAACCCAAAATGCGAAGGGATACCCATAAGAATTTTTTTGTAAAAAGCAAACCTAAAATGCAAAGGGTACCCCTTTGAGTTTTTGGCTTAAAAACTTAACCAAATTGCATAGGGGTACCCCTTTGAGTTTTGGTGAAAAACTGACCTAAAATGCAAATGGGTACCCCTTTGAGGTTTTTGCTGAAAAACTGAGTAAAATTGCATATGGTTACCACTTTGAGTTTTTTTGCGAAAAACTGACAAAAAATTCAAAGGGGTATCACTTTGAGTTTTGGCTGAAAAACCTAGTCAATTTACATAAAGGTACCCTTTTCAGATTTTGTTGAAAAAACTGCGCCAAAATGCATAGGGGTACCCCTTTGTATTTTTTGTGAAAAACTGACACAAAATATAAAGGGGTACCCCTATGTGTTTTTTTTTTTTGCGAAAAACGAACCCAAAATGCGAAGGGATACCCCTATGAGTTTTTTTGTGAAAAACTAACCTAAAATGTAAAGGGCTACCGCTATGAGTTTTTGGCTTAAAAACTGACCGAAAATATATACCGGTACCCCTTTGGGTTTTTGGTGAAAAACTGAGTAAAAATGCAAGGAGTACCCTTTTCTATTTTGGTCAAAAAACTGACCAAAAATATGAAGGGATAACCCCATGTATTTTTGGTGAAAAAGTGACAAAATATAAAGGGGTAGCCCAATGTATTTTTTGTAAAAAACGAACCCAAAATGCAAAGGGGCACCCCTATGAGTTTTTTTGTGAAAAGCTAACCTAAAATGCAAAGGGATACCCCTTTGAGCATTTGGCTTGAAAACGGAGCCAAATTGCATAGGGGTACCCCTTTCAAGTTTTGGTAAAAAACTGACCTAAAATGCAAAGGGGTACCCCTTTGAGTTTTTGTTGAAAAACCGAGCAAAAATTCAAAGAGGTACCCATTTGTATTTTTCGTGAAAAACTGACACAAAATATAAAGGGGTACCCGTATGTGTTTTTGGTGAAAAACGAACCCAAAATACGAAGGGATACCCATATGAATTTTTTTGTGAAAAACTAACCTAAAATACAAAGGGGTACCCTTTTGAGTTTTTTGCTTAAAAAACTGAGCCAAATTGTATAGGGGTACCCCTTTTAGTTTTTGGTGAAAAACTGACCTAAAATGCAAAGGGGGTACCCTTTGAATTTTTGTTGAAAAATTAAGCCAAAATTCAAAGCGGTACCCATTTGTATTTTTGGTGAAAAACTGACACAAAATATAAAGGGGTACCCCTATGTGTTTTTGGTGAAAAACGAACCCAAAATGCGAAGGATACCCATAAGAATTTTTTTGTAAAAAACAAACCTAAAATGCAAAGTGGTACCCCTTTGAGTTTTTGGCTTAAAAACTTAACCAAATTTCAGAGGGGTACCCCTTTGAGTTTTTGGTGAAAAACTGAGCTAAAATGCAAAGGGGTACCCCCTTTGAGGTTTTTGCTGAAAACTGAGTAAAATTGCATATGGGTACCACTTTGAGTTTTTTGCGAAAAACTGACCAAAAATTCAAAGGGGTATCACTTTGAGTTTTTGGCTGAAAAACCTAGTCAATTTACATAAAGGTACCCTTTTGAGATTTTGTTGAAAAACTGGGCCAAAATGCATAGGGGTACCCCTTTGTATTTTTTGTGAAAAACTGACACAAAATATAAAGGGGTACCCCTATGTGTTTTTTTTGTGAAAAACGAACCCAAAATGCGAAGGGATACCCCTATGTGTTTTTTTTGTGAAAAACTAACCTAAAATATAAAGGGCTACCGCTTTGAGTTTTTGGCTTAAAAACTGACCGAAATATATAGGGGTACCCCTTTGGGTTTTTGGTGAAAAACTGATTAAAAATGCAAAGGGGTACCCTTTTCTATTTTTGGTAAAAACCGAACCAAAATATAAAGGGATAACCCCATGTATTTTTGGTGAAAAAGTGACACAAAATATAAAGGGGTAGCTTAATGTATTTTTTGTGAAAAACGAACCCAAAATGCAAAGGGACACCCCTATGAGTTTTTTTTGTGAAAAGCTAACCTAAAATGCAAAGGGATCCCCCTTTGAGTTTTTGGCTTGAAAACGCAGCCAAATTACATAGGGGTACCCCTTTGAGTTTTTGGTAAAAAACTGACCTAAATTGCAAAGGGGTACCCCTTTGAGTTTTTGTTGAAAAACTGAGCCAAAATTCAAAGCGGTACCCATTTGTATTTTTGGTGAAAAACTGACACAAAATATAAAGGGGTACCCCTATGTGTTTTTGGTGAAAAACGAACCCAAAATGCGAAGGGATACCCATAAGAATTTTTTTTTAAAAGCAAACCTAAAATGCAAAGGGGTACCCCTTTGAGTTTTTGGCTTAAAAACTTAACCAAATTGCATAGGGGTACCCCTTTGAGTTTTTGGTGAAAAACTGACCTAAAATTCAAAGGGGTACACCTTTGAGGTTTTTGCTGAAAAACTGAGTAAAATTGCATATGGGTACCACTTTGAGTGTTTTGCGAAAAACTGACCAAAAATTCAAAGGGGTATGACTTTGAGTTTTTGGCTGAAAACCTAGTCAATTTACATAAAGGTACCCTTTTGAGATTTTGTTGAAAAACTATGCCAAAATGCATAGGGGTACCCCTTTGTATTTTTTGTGAAAAACTGACACAAAATATAAAGGGGTACCCCTATGTGTTTTTTTTTTTTGCGAAAAACGAACCCAAAATGCGAAGGGATACCCCTATGAGTTTTTTTGTGAAAAACTAACCTAAAATGTAAAGGGCTACCGCTATGAGTTTTTGGCTTAAAAACTGACCGAAAATATATACGGGTACCCCTTTGGTTTTTGGTGAAAAACTGAGTAAAAATGCAAAGGAGTACCCTTTTCTATTTTTGGTCAAAAACTGACCAAAAATATGAAGGGATAACCCCATGTATTTTGGTGAAAAAGTGACAAAAATATAAAGGGGTAGCCCAATGTATTTTTTGTAAAAAACGAACCCAAAATGCAAAGGGGCACCCCTATGAGTTTTTTTGTGAAAAGCTAACCTAAAATGCAAAGGGATACCCCTTTGAGCATTTGGCTTGAAAACGGAGCCAAATTGCATAGGGGTACCCCTTTCAAGTTTTGGTAAAAACTGACCTAAAATGCAAAGGGGTACCCCTTTGAGTTTTTGTTGAAAAACCGAGCAAAATTCAAAGAGGTACCCATTTGTATTTTTCGTGAAAAACTGACACAAAATATAAAGGGGTACCCGTATGTGTTTTTGGTGAAAAACGAACCCAAAATACGAAGGGATACCCATATGAATTTTTTTGTGAAAAACTAACCTAAAATAC